>PISX010020772.1:0-35066 GCA_004024625.1 Mellivora capensis | reverse complement strand
AGTATAGATTTTTAGCCTCTTTGGTTAGGTTTATTCCTAGGTATCTTATAATTTTGGGTGCAATTGTAAATGGGATGGACTCCTTAATTTCTCTTTCTTCTGTCTTGTTGTTGGTGTAGAGAAATGCAACTGATTTCTGTGCATTGATTTTATATCCTGACACTTTACTAAATTCCTGTACAAGTTCTAGCAGTTTTGGAGTGGAGTCCTTTGGGTTTTCCACATAGAGTATCATATCATCTGCAAAGAGTGATAGTTTGGCTTCTTCTTTGCCGATTTGGATGCCTTTAATTTCTTTTTGTTGTCTGATTGCTGAGGCTAGGACTTCTAGTACTATGTTGAATAGCAGTGGTGATAATGGACATCCCTGCCGCGCCGCGTTCCTGACCTTAGCGGAAAAGCTTTCAGTTTTTCTCCATTGAGAATGATATTTGCGATGGGTTTTTCATAGATGTCAGCCCCCACTTTTTATCACAATACTACGACAATTGTCGCTAGGCTCCCTGGAGGTCAGGAAGGTGTGCTCCATCCCTATCCTCTTTCTGTTCCCTTCTTCCTTTTTCCTTCCATTCCTTCTTTCTGTATCTTATCCAGCAAGATCTTATTCACCAAACTATGTGCAAGGTCACCGTTAGAAGTAGCCAAGAACATTTCTTTTTTTTTTTTTTTTTTTTTTTTTTTTTTTGAACATTTCACTCATATGGTGGTTGCTTGGCAGCAGGTGTTCTCAAGAATTAGTAGCCTGGGAGTTTAGTCACCCAACGATAATTTATTGAGCGAACTTACTTTTTTTCTTTAATGAAGTATAATTGACATACAGTATCCTATTAGTCTCAGGTGTATATCATAGTAAGCTGGTACTTTTATTTACTTATTTATTTTAAAAGATTTTATTTGTTTAGTTTTAGAGAGAGTGCATGAGGGGGTGGGGGGGCGGCAAAAGGAAACCAAGAGTTGGATGCTTAACCGACTGAGCCACCCAGGTGCCCTGTGAATCAGTATTTTTACATAATACAAAACGATCCCCATGGTAACTCTAGTTATCATTTGTCACCATACAAAATTAAATAATATTGGCTATATTTCCTATGCTGTATATTATATCCCCATAATTATTTATTTTATAACTAGAAGTTTGTATCTCTCAGTCCCCTTTACCTATTTTACTAGCCTCCTGACCCCTCCCCTCTCTGGTAGCCAACATTTTGTTTCCTTTTATCTATGTGTGTTTCTGTTTTGTTCCTTCACTTGTTTTGTTTTTTTAGATTCCACATATCAGTGAAATCATACAATATTTGTGTTTCTCTGTCTGACTTATTTCACATATCATAATACTTTCTAGGCCCACCCTTGTTGTTGCAAATGGCAAGAGCTCTTTTTTTTATGGCTGAGCAATATTCCAATATATTGGAATATGATCTATCTATCTATATATATATCTCACATCTTTATTCATTTAGCTATTGATGGACACTTGAGTTCCTTCCATATCTGCTATTGTAGATAATGCTACAGTGAAAATAAGAGTACATATTCTCTTTGAATTGGGATTTTTGTTTTCTTTGAATAAATACCCACAAGTGGGATTGCTAGATTCTACGGTAGCTCTATTTTTAATTTTTTTAGGAAACTCCATACTGTTTTCCACTATGGCTGCACTAGCTTGTATTCCCACCAAGAGTGCACACGCGTTCCTTTTTTTTTTTTTTTTACATGCTTGCCACCTCTTGTTGCTCCTTATATTTTTTTTTCCTAACTAATCAATTCATTTATTTTTCTTGTGTTTTTGACTTTAGCCATTCTGACAGGTGTGAGGAGATATGTCACTGTGGTTTTGATTTGCATTTCCCTGATGATGAGTGATGTTGAGCATCTTTTCATGTGCCTATTACCAATCTGTATGTCTTCTTTGGAGAAATATCTCTTAAGTTATCTGCCCATTTTAAAATCAGGTTGTGTGTTTTTCTGATAATAAGTTGTGTAAGTTCCTTATATATTTTGGGTATTTGCCTCTTATCAGATATATGATTTCTAAATATCTTCTCCCATCCCGTAGGTTGTCTTTTTGTTTTCTTGATGGATTCCTTCAAGATATAAAACCTATTTAGTTTTATGTAGTCCCATATGTTTATTTTGCCTTTTGTAGCCCTTGTCTGGGGAGACTGGTCCACCCAAAAGACTAACAAGACCAATGCCAAAGAGCTTACTGCCTATGTTTTCTTTTAGGAGTGTTGTTTTCAGGTCTTATATCCAAGTCTTTAATCCATATTGAATTAATGTTTGTATATGGGATAAGATAGTGGTCCAGTTTCATTTTTTGTGTATGGTTGTCCAATTTTCTCAAAACCCTTTACTGAAGACCATGTCTTTTCCCTGTTGTATATTCTTCTCCTCTTCGTCATAGAGTAATTGACCACATAAGCATGGGTTTATTCCCGGGCTCTCTATTCTGTTCCATTGATCCATCTGTCTGTTTTTGTGCCATGCCATCCTGTTTTGATTATCAAAGTTTGGTATTCAGTTTGAAGTCAGGGAGTATGATACCTCCAGCTTTGCCCTTCTTTCTCAAGATTGCTTTGGTTATTTAGGGTCTTTTTTGCTTTTTTGCTAAAATTTGCTACACATTTTAGGATTTTTTCTTCAAGTTGTATGAAAAATGTTATTGGTATTTTGATAGGAAATGCATAGACTGTTTGGATAGTATGGACATTTTAATAATATTAATTCTTTCAATCACTGATCATGGAATATCTTTTCATTTTTTGGTGTCATCTTCAATTACTTTCATCAATGTCTTGCAGTTTTCAGAGTTCAGGCCTTTTGCCTCCTTTGTTAAATTTATTCCTAGGTGTTTTCGATGCAATTGTAAATGGGATTTTTTTCTTAATTCCTCTTTCTGATAGCTCGTTATTAGTGTATAGCAAGACGACTGATTTTTGTATGTTAGTTTTGTATCCTGTGACTGAATTCATCTACTGGTTCCAACTGAATTCTCAAAATGGCTTTAATCATAACTCCCATTATGACTCTACACTGACAACTTTAGTGACTTTCTCAGTCCATGAGGAAACTGAGGTACAGAAAAATTAAGCAATTTACTTAAGATGGCTCAGTTAACAAGTGGTGGAGGAGACAGCTGCACCCTGGCGACGTGACTCCTGGACCCAGGCTTGTAATAATGCTCCATGCTGCCCCGGAGCACAAACCACATCTCTGAGCCTTGAGACTCTACTCGTTCTTTTTCAGAGAGAATCTGAGGAACACAGGAGAGATGGGGAGGCTAAATCCTGTTGGAATAAAGCTACTCCTAACCTAGCCCTAGTTTTTGAAGTGACTGTCATTCTAAGCAGCTTTCCCTACCCAGGCTTTGAGATGGTCTGTCACGAGCCGCCCATACCTCTGACCCGGAAATGGGCACGTTCATTGTTCACCCAGTCCTTGATTGAGGAGAATAATGTGCAGGGGTGGGTGTTGGGTGGCTTCCACCTGCCAGATTCTCTGGCTATATTTATAGTCATGTTTGTGCATTAATATTTTATACTTAGCTAAATTGCACGCATTGCATTTAAGGCCAGGTTTGCCTTGTTTAAAAACATCCAAATTGGGATTAAGTATTCAAACTGTAATCTCTTTAGTGGGCGTCTGTCCACTGGATTTGTATGACATAAAGAGGGTTATTGAAATACTGTAACTTTAATATTTTTTATCCTCTATACAGAAATCACTCTTAAATGAATTTAGAAATGAGGAGAAGCATTGGACAGATACCAAAGAACAAAGGAGCTCTTATTATTTTTCAGGCCAGTTATAGCAGAGCCCGCATCTGTAGAAGCTTCGCCATCCAGTTTCTTCCTCATAAGCAGTAATATGCTCTGCTCCTCGGTGCCGCAGAGTAAATTCCCTGGGGGCTTCTAATTTCTCCCCTCTCCCTGTTTGTAATGGTGTTGTTCTAAGTTGATATGGTTTTCCTTACTCTTTACCCTGAGCTGCGAAAGAATTTGGTTTCATTCAAATCTGGAATATTTCTAGGAAGGCGGCCAGGGGTGGAGTGGGCTGGGGGTTAGGATGAGTGACTTGAAATCTACACATTTGTATTAATTGAAGAGAGAGCAGCCCTAGTTAGTATTCCACAAATATTGAATATGAATAATCAGAAAAGACACTTACTAGTATAAAGAAACCAATAAATTTTATTTTTGCGGTACATTAAAATAAAATTCAGATAAAAATTTAAAATCATAGCATATCCAGAATAACCATTTGATAGCTATATATAAATCTATTTTAGAGATGTGCAAGCACAAATTATGGAATGCCAGAGCAAGTTGATTTAGGCTGCTTTTTCTCTAATATAAATAATGCAGAGTGCCACAAATATTCAAGTACACTTAACTGAACATAATTAAAATATTGGAATATATTTTAAAAATAAATAATTAAGGAGTTAGAAGTATCTGCAATACTAATTCAAAGTGATAGTCATATGGTGATTATATTAGGCAGTTTACCCAGTACTTTTGCTTTAAAGTGCAATAATAAAATTTGCATTTAATAAAAATTATGATTCTGTAATATTTGAGGATATAGGCACATCCTATTTCCAGTACAAAACACAACCCTTGTCTCTCTGATCCATCAACAGATGGACTGAGAACAGACATTTTCGGCTCAGCTGAGCAGCTCGTCTGCCGAGACATCGCATACACCCATCCTCACGTTTCTAAATGCCGTGTCAGGGGTTTTCTTTGCCTGTCGCCTCCCCCTGCAACTTCTGGAGTGTCAGCTCCTTGAGGGTAGCGACCTATGCATCTTTGTACACTTGGTGTTGAGTGAAATGCTGGTTTGCGTAGGTATTTAATAAATATGGTTGAATTAATGAATCAAAGAACGAATGTTTCTATCCTTGCTGCCTGTCCTCAGCACAGGAGTAGGCCAGGCATGACTCCCTCAGGGATTTGCCTCTGCCCGCCCCCCACCCCCCACTCGCCAATCTGGGATGCTCATCTCTCAGATATAAGCAGAACTCACTTTACCTTCTTCCTGTCTTTGTTCAAATGCCACTTTCTCTGAGGCCTCCTCTGACTTCTCTGTTTTGCGTAAAACTTCCGCCTACCCCCACCCCAGGGCAGTTTCTAGCTTCATTTGTATCTCCATCTGAAACAGTACATCATTTACTTGTTTATTTTGTGCAGGATCCTTTTGCTTTCACTAAAAACTGTAAGCCCTGTGGAGGTCAGGATTTTCTGTTTTATTCACTGCTGTATCCCCAGCCCACAGAACAGTGTTTGACTCATAGTGGATGATCATACTAATTTGTTGTGTGAATGAATAAGTGAGTGTGTCGGAGACGGACCAAAGGATTGTCCTGAAGATATAAGGCGAATGTGTGTGACTGTAGGATGCATTCGGTGTTTCGGGGCCCACAGAATAGGATCAGACCCACTTGCCTGCTTTTCCGCCTCACCTGCCATTGATGGTTCCTCAGGTGGAGATGGAGACCAGACATTTTCATTTACTGAAAATGCTTGCCCAATTGGTTCTACAATCTTCTCTGGAGATCTGCGCCTGCTCTGAAGACTTGGACCAGATGGCTAACACTTTACTCATCAATCCAGGCCAGAATGGGTTCTTAGCCTTAGATTAGGGTGCTGTTCTTCTCTCAGCTGTTCATCGTTGTCCTTCTCTGTGTCTGTCCCCACCTTCCAACTCCTTTACCACCTTGAGTCCTCAGCATGGCACTAACCCCCTCCCACACCTGACCAGTCCAGGAGACCAAGGCTGGTCACATATTCTGGGTCTGCCGCCCCTGTGTGACCTTGCACAGTATGGTAGATTAAAAATGGTTGCAAATTCCCTGTCATCCTCTTCTTGGAGAGGTGATGCTGTATCTAGGCTGGTTTTGTGACTGGCTTTGACCAATAGAAGATGGCGGATGTGATCCTGTGCCATGGCTGAGCCTAGCCTTTAAGAAAACTGGCAGCTTCTGCTTCCTCTTCTTTGAAGCCTTGTGCTATCATGTAAGAAGTCTGGCTTTCCCTCTGGAGAGATCATGCAAAGAGAGACAGGCCCTAAAATTACTCAGCAAGAGGGACACCTGGTCTTCCCAGCATCTTAGCTGCCCCTGTCCTTGTGGCCATTCCCAGCAAGGCACCAGTCATGGAAGGGAGGCATTTGGATGTTCCAGCCCTATCTGCCATTTGAGATCCAAGTGAGACCATCGGAACAACAGTCTAGCCGAGCCCTAGTCAGCCTACAAAACTGTGAGAAATAATAAACTATTGCTTTTAGCCACTAAATGTTAGGGTCTTTTGTGACACTATAACAGATAATTGAAATAGGCAGGATATAAAACATCTTTGAGCCTTTATTTTCTTACCTGGAAAATGGAACCCATAATCTCTGCTCCTGGGGCTGCTGCAAGGCTCTATGTGAAGTACCTCACGTGATGCCTGGGAGATGTAATTACCCAGTAAATGTCAGTCTCCTTCCACCTCCTTTCCCTGGCCAGGTCCTTCAGTTCCGGGGATGGACCTCCAATTTCATCAGTCACCAAACTTTCCCTCTCCCTGTCCAACCCATTTCCTTTTACAATTTATTTTAGAGAAGACAACCTGAGAAGCTCATTCCAGAGGCTGTGGACATCAGACTCAGTTGTTCAGGCTTCAGGGCTACCTGCGTTTAGAAGGAGCCTCCAGTAAAGCACAAATCTCTTTCCTGAGGATTGAAATTTCAGGTTCAGTGACGGAGGAAGAGCGCTGGAATATGAGAAGAGAGCTTTGGGTGGAAAGAACATGTCTTCTTAGAGCTCCTTGGCTTCTTGTTTGTAAGCCCTTAGCCTTACTCAAGACTCAGCCACGCTCAAGCTGAGAGAAGCTTATACTTCCTTCCACCCGGCACCTCTGTCAGCTTTGCCATTAGGCATCTCAACTGCTCCTATTCTTCCCTTAGGTTTAAACCCTGCATAGTCTGTTTCATTTTGCCAAGTGGTACAGAACTGCAAAGGAAGGCAAAGTCCATTTCACAGTGACCCCTCAAATATTCCACTAGGGAACTGGGTCAGAAATGACCCACCCAGCTCTGACTGATTAGTTTATTTTTAGTTCATTATTAGTAAATCCATTTATTTTTTGATAAATCTTATCTATCTATTCAGCAACTGCAGACTTTCTGTTTGTTTGTCCGGAGAGACAAGTTCTGTTTTAGAGAATATATGTACTACCTTTCCATTTTTACTACCATTTTTACTATGAAACCTTTATAATAATAATAAGGAAAACTTTCTCACACTCAAAAAAGAGAAAAGAGTTCCCTTGGTAAGGATCTAGATTTATTTTCAAGTTAAGTTAATTCTACTCAAATTTGATATGAGTATGAATGGGATAGATTAGACTATTTCCAACGTTGATCCTTTCTTTTGCTGTTGTGTGGGGGGGGATGCCTAACGTAGGGACATGAAATTCCCAGAAAATACCATAAACTTAGTGAAATTTTTTTCAGTCAAAAAATTTAATGGGACAAATAGTAATGATTGTGGTAAGCAGGAATGGTGAAAGGGTAATAAACCAAGAATACAATTAAACACATTAAATAAAACAACAAATTGCCAAAGGTCTGGGTAATGCACCAACTGGATAATTGGTCAATGAATAATTATAAACTGCTTATGTCTAATAATGGGTTTTCATTCCAGAGCACAATAAAGGGGTGTCATAGATACTTTGGCTGAGGTCACTTTAAATTATAGAAAAGTGGTCTGGTTTTTAAAAATCATTGTTGAGATCAGGCTATTAGGCTGAGAAAGGGGACGGTTTTGCTGTTCCCTTTCAAATTTTGGTGAATTTAATTTATAATGGTTTGGAGATGCATGGGTGGTGGAGGTTGATGGCTTTCTCATTGACTTCACTGTCATCCAGTAATTTGATGCTGTAGCCTTTTCATTTCCTTGCCTTGAGCCCTGGAAAAATCCTTTCCTCCCCTCTGAGAGATGGCGAAGGAGTATGATGGAGTAAGGGAACTGGGCTTTAAGTCTTGGAAAAGTCTCTTAATTTCTCAGAACCCCTATCTGGTCCCCTGCAGCATAGGGATAATAATTTTGTCCTTATCTATCCCAGTGCGATAATGCCTTCACAACAGGAATGCAACACCCTTTAGATGGGGCAGTGTCACCAGGAGAACCGTCCTGTGGCTGGTGATTGTCCCACTCACTACATTAATATGGAAGTGTAGTAGACATAAGTTGGCTACAGAAAGGGATCTGGGCCATCTAAATGCTTTCATTCTGCCACACAGCCCACTGAGAGCGGGCTGCCCAGGCAGTGATGAGTTTTCCTAATAGCTCAAGTGAATAATTCCAGTTTGATGGATGGACTAATCTTTGTCAAAACACTATTTCAAAAGAGATGCTTTCTTTTGGTCTCCATAGATTGTGAAGGACACATATCCAAAGCTTTTAAACTAGTTAATTTAAATTAGAAAAGTAATACAAACACATGTAAAGAATAGTAAAAAGTGGAGTAATATAATACAAGTCACTCTTAGGTAATTACTGTTAAAAGTTTCTGTCTTTAACCCATATCACAGCCACCGTTATAACTTTAAATGGTGTACTTCCTTTGATTGATGACTGTGGGTGCCATCTATTGACTACTTGACATGGAACATGAAGTATTTAGGGCAATTGCAACATTACTCATTTCCTCTCCTTCACTTCATTCTCAGATTTTGTTAGTTATATTTGGTTATTACAAAGAATATCTTTGTAATTTTAATTAATATGTATTCACACCTCTACCTCTTGATTTATTGAAATTAGACTTCTATTTATTAGCTGTTATGAAAAATTAGATTAGTTTACTTATACTCTCTCGAAGCTCTTCTTTTTTCTCCCAATTTTAATTAATTATGTCATTTTCACTTTGTTAAATTTATATTTGCATTTTGTTTTGTGATTATAATGTGTTCTGCACTTAGTTTGTAATTTGATGAAAAAAATAAAAACCAACAAAAATAGTCCTATGACTGTTCAAATATTATTCACTGCAATCCAAGAAGTCTGTGGCTGGACCTAAAGAGAAACGAACCAGCTCTGGCTCCCCAGCCTGTTTCACTCAAAAGAGAATTTTCTGAGTGTCTTAAGGTCAAACAGATTCTTTCAAAGTGTCTTTTTAGCTTTATTCATCTCTTCTAGGTCAACTGCACTCTTTCTTTTATCTCTTGTACCCTTCTATTTTGACTCTTTTTTGTTTGTTTTTCTTAAGTATTTATTTTTCATGTAGAACTCATGGTGGCAAACTTGTGGCCTCTGCATTTCTGCAAATCTTTATTTTGTCCCCATTCTACATTTGTAGTTTGCTTGGTGATGGAACTCTAGGTTTGAAATAATTTTTCTTTGAACTTTGAAGGTATCACTGCCTCTGAAGGCATTTACTTTCTAGCATCAAATGTTTTTGATGAGAAATATCATGTCAATCTAATCTTTATTCTATTGTGAGTAGTCCATTTTTTTCTCTCTTGAAATCTGATATTTTTTTCTTGATCCTTGGAATTCTGAAATTTCCTTAGGATGTATCTTAAAATGGGTTTTTCTTTTTTTCATTCAACTGCTCATCATTTAGTAGGTCGTTTGAATCTAAGGACTCCCATCTTCTCTTCATTTTGGAAAACCTTTCTTGTATTATGTCTTTGGTTATTTCTTCCCTCTGTAGTCTCTGTCTAATGCTTCTAGAATTCCCATTAGCCAGTTACTGATCTCTTAAATTTCTTCCCTTTCCTCATATTTTCTATCTTGTCTTTTTGTGCCATATTTTGAGAGATTTTCATTTATTTGAAAATGATCATTTGCCAGATCTTCATTTATCATCTATAACACATTCAGTTAGACAGATTACCCACTGAATTTCTGGTTCAGACATTATGTTTCTTTTTCAAGAATTCTTATTTTGTTCTCTGAGCACTTTAAGAAAAACAGCACCTTGCTTTTGATTATTGGATCCATTGTCCTTTTGAAGTTATTCTGAAAGTAACTGAATTTTTATACAAAGTGATCTTCTATTTTCTGCATAATTGCTATTCCCTGAGAGGTAAATTGCTCCCTCTCTCTCTCTCTTTTTTCCCCCATAATTTTCTTAAATACTTAATAATCCTTAGAATGTGTCTCCATAAATATGTTCTCAGAAGTCCATGACTCTTTTAAGATAATTTTCTAATTTGGTTTTCATTTGAATGATAATCTTTTGAAATATCAGTTGCTGACTCTGGAATATCTAGTGTGGCAGGCAAGGTCAGAACCCACATTTGCACTTTTTTTTTTTTTTTTTTACAGATTTAATTTATTTATTTGTCAGAGAGAGAGAGAGAGAGAGCGAGCATAAGCAGGGGGGAGCAGCAGGCAGAGGGAGAAGAAGATTCCACATTGAACAAGGAGCCTGATGTGGCACTTGATCCCAGGACTCTGGGATCATGACCTGAGTCAAAGGCAGACACTTAACTGACTGAGCCACCCAGGTTTCCCTGAATTTGTGTTTATACTATGACATCCATGTCTTGTGTTGCCCAAATGATGTCAGAGCCCTCTGCACAGATGATGATTCGCATAGGCAGACTAATCTGGGGAGGACTGACTTCATGCCTGGTTCCTGGGCTCTGGTTTGAGAAACATGGCTTCAGTGTATTCCTCTCATGGATAATATGACTATATAATTTATTACTCAAACTGAGTCATGACTGAGACATTTGGCAAACTTAGCTGTCTGTCCCTAGCCATCGTGGGCCGTGGAGGAATGGCTGCCCAGCCACTGGATGATGAGGTCCAGTAACTGCTGACACTCATAGATGTGGCTGTGAACTTCACCCAGGAGGAGCAGCAGCAGTTGGACCTGGCTCTGAGGGGCCCCAGTGAGGATGCGATGCTGTAGAACATGTGGAACCGGGATTCTCTGGATCTCTCAGAACTGTGAGCAGAACAAGCTAAGGACCTTGTATCCAGCCATTTCCTGATTTGTGGATCACATCATACCTGAATGAGAATAAAACCTACGTTTTAAAACAGTCTCCTGGACCAGGCTTCACTTTCAGCTGGGGTCTGCAGAAAATCCCACACTGGTCATCATACGCTCTCAGTTTCTTCCCCTTGACCCTGCTCCTGGCCACTCTTTCCCTCAAATCTGGGTCTTTTCCCTCCCCACTTCCTCTGAGACTTGACATTCGTGCCTCCTGTTCTCTTCCATGGGTCTAAAGTCCTGTTTTCTAGTTCACCTGCCTCACCTTGTAAATAAAACAAACCTTTCCCTGCAACACACACACATCCACCAATGACAAAGCACGGAGACTTTTTGAGCACACGAGGAAAGCTGCTGATTAATGACTACGTGGGGATTATAACCTTAACTGGAACATGCTGGGCAGCCCGGGATGACCGGTCATCCCACTCAAGGCAGAGCAGGTTCGCTTTTCAGGTTTTTTTCCCTGGCAGCTGTTACAGAAGTCCGGAATTGTCTCTGGCTCTGCTCTGCTTCTACCTCAGTGCCCAGCCCCAATAAAGGACCCTGCTCTAGGCAGATCACTCCCCTTCTCTAGGGAACAATTCTCTTGGCTTCCCCCAGAAGGCAAAAGCTATTAATTGTTAGCTGATCTGCAAGCACAGGGTGTGGGGAGTGCTTTGCCTCATTGGTTCAGCTGTTCCAAATGTAGTTCTTTTAATTAATTGCTCTTATGATTTCTCACTCTCCACCCGCCACCTCCCCCTCCCCCTCCAGCTCTGCATGTGTTGTCTCTGAACTTGGAACTTGTCCAGGACTTTCTTGCAGTTTTCTTCACTTTTCATTTCTCTGCCACCCTAGTCCCATGTGCTGTCTTCCATGAATTCCTCCATTTCTAGCTCATTGATGCAGCATTCCACTCTTCTTGAACGGGTTTGGTTTCATTATTTCAAAACCTTTCTTTTCTGTCATTTCCCTAGGTTCTTAGGAGGAAGGGGAGGCAGATACCGTGCTCAGGACGCCATCACGAACCAGAGCTCCCTGTTCAAGAGTTTGATGCTTTTCTATTTGAATCTGAATATGGATGTATCTGCTCTCCTGGGTATAAAGCCACCTCAGAGTAAACCATGAAATAATACCGAAAGATCCATTTAGGAGACTACTGCCTTTTCTATTCTGTCCTCTCCTTCCCTAAATAAACCCAGAACCCAATGTTCTATGAAGGAAGCAATTCTCAGGAGAGAAATTTCTTAACTAAAACTCCGCTCTAGTCCACTGTCTTCATAGCTCATACCTATCCTGAATTACACAGGGAAGAGTGAAGTGGTTTAAAATAGAGGACGGTTTCTTCTAATGTTCTTTGGACATGTGAGAAAACCATCAGAAATTTAAAAAAAAATTAAATATACGTTGAAAAACTGCTGCAGTTCTTGGGCTAAGTGGTGTAGGGAATGCAAACAAATAGAAGATTCCTTTCTTCAATATGCTGTTTACCAGCAAGGTTGAAAAGATATGCAGAAAAAGTTAGGGGCAACAAAGAGGAGGTCACATGTCCATACTTAAGTGTTAAGGCTGAGGCGTGTGCCAGGGTCCTGATTTCATAGGGCAGGGACTCTCTGTAGGCCTGGGGGTGCTCACAGAAGGCAGCTCAAAACTGTCAAACATCTAGTAGCCTCCCCTTATCTGGGGATTCACTTCCCACGGTTTCAGTTAGCCAAGGCCAACCACTGTCCGCAAACAGATGACCCTCCTTAGGTCACCAGTAGCCTGATGCTGTGTCACAAGCCTATGCCATTCCCTTCACTTCATCTCATCATGTGGGCATCTAATCATCTCACGTCATTGCAAGAAGTGTGAGTACAATACATAAGATACTTTGAGACCATATTCACAAATTTTTTATACAGTATATTGCTTAATTGTTCTATTTTATTTTTAGCTAGTGTTGTTCATCTCTTATGGTGCCTAAATCCTCAATTAACTTCCATCAGAGGTATGTATGTATAGGAAAAAACTGCATATCGGGTTTGGTAGCATCTGTGGTTTCAGGCATCCACTGGGAGTCTTGGAATGTATCTCCCTGGCAGATAAGGGGGCCTACTGTACTCTGACTTCTGAAGAAAGAGTAGGAGTTAGACTGATGGCGAAGAAAGGCTAAGAGGAGAGAAGTCGCAGTTGCAGTGTTTGGTGGGTGGATAGGCGAGGTAAGCACAGAATGTCCGTGTTGTGTCAGGGAGGAGAAGGTCTGTTAGCTACGGGGATAGAACCTTGTGAAAGTTCTAGAATATCAGCTACAGTATTTGAATTTTTCTCAGTCAGAAGATTTGAAGGAGGAGTACATGATTAAGGTTGTGCTGGAGAAGTCTACGATGTGCTTAAGATGTGTGTATGAATTATAGTTGTGAAGCGGGGAAGTGAAGTTGGGGAGAGAATAATGTGAAGACCAGGCAGAAATATAGCCAATAGTTAATTATATTGATGGTATTAATTAAAAAATAAAGTTGCCATTTTAGGAGTGCCTGACTGGCTCAGTTGGTGGATCATGCGATTTTTTGATCTCAAGGTTGTGAATTTGAGCCCTACATTGGGTATAGAGGTTACTTAAAAATAAAACATCTTTAGAAGTTACCATTTTACTGTCTGTCAAATAAATAAATTAAAAAAATCTAAAAAAAAAGAAGTTACCATTTTAGGTTATAATGTTAAAAGAGATTTTGGGAGTAAAATAGACAATATCAGCAATTATTTAACAGCAAGCTTTACTTACTGGTAAGGCAAAAATTTTAATGAATTTAGGAATTAAATTTTAAAGTTTATCCCAAAATTCCTTGTGAGTATTCTAAGACTAAAAATATGGTCTTTAAAAAAAAATCATATCCAGTAGGGATTCTAAAGGAACTTATTTTTCAAAGATGTGTGTGTGTGTGTGTGTGTGTGTGTGTGCATGTGCACGCACATGTGCTTGACCAAAATTATTTAGTGATGCACCATTGGGTATGATCCCGCAATTGCTATATTATGGCATCTAATATATCTGCAGGATTTTGGTAGATGACAGAAAAATGGGTAAGACCCACATTTTAAAATAGATTATAAAAGCCTGTGTGTTTACCTTAATTATAGAACCTATAAGGAGATAAAAGAACTTCAGCATTATAAATGGAGTTCTTTTGGAAGCGATGAATCAATCAAGATGGTTGTTCTGTCTCTGAAAGTCAAGGTCTATTCAGATCTAGGTTTGTAAAATTAGGTTTGTAAAAACTCCAGATGGGTAGTTTAGTTCCTGCTTTCTCTTTGTGAGTCTTTTTTTGTGCCAGTCACTGTGGGGATTACATGAGATAAAGACAAGGTTCTTCTCCTTGAAAAGTTTGCCATCTAGCAGGGATATACAACACATATTATAATCACTAAATGGAATTATTCTTACATGGTATGGTCAAATAAAGGATGGTCAAATAAAGCAATTCACTTACTAGCTCTCTTTATTCCCATCTGATGAGAAGTGAAGAAGTTTTCTTGATTTTCCTGAAGCTTCTCCCTAGCTGTCTTCTTCCTTGATAACATGCTGCTCTGGATATATGTTCGGTCACAGTACTGAATGAGTCTGGTGTAAGAAGGTAGGTGGCTGACCTTCAGTTCATATCCTACTAGCTCTAAGCTAAGCTTGGAGTCCTTCTTTGGACACTTTGTGAATTTGTTGAGCAGCCAACATAGAGCCCCCAAGAACCCATTCGCAAGCACTGTTGCATTGGCTGAGAGAGCAAAGCAGCAGCCAATGACCACCATATGCAGAGCTAAGCTTTTTGAAATGACACTGTGTTTCCTTATCCAGAACTCAAGGTATTGGGCACTCAGAACATTCGTTCATTCGTGCATTTATCAAATACTGCTGAGTATATCCACGTGCCAGGTACCAAGGACGGCTAGTAGCTAAGGCACAATAACATCCTAAGGGAGCTTTTAATAGATTGAGGAGGCAGACAGATGCTATGTTGTGACATACATCGTTTTTGTCTATCCAGCATCCCTCCCTTCCTTTTATCCTGACAACACTCTTCTCCTTCCCGTGGGGGAAGTTCTCTTTTCCAGTTCCAAGGGCTGTGTGGCGAGCACCAGTCAGAGCTGTTCTTCTCCACCCTATGACACCATGGGAAGCTGGGAGGCAGGTGATATGTGCCTGTGGCCATAGTGATCACCCGGGGAATAAACATGTAAACCCAAGCCAGGCCAACGAGAGTAATTCCCTGGGGTTTAACATGTGGCTGCCAGGAGAAAGCAGCTCTGCTTCCTCTGAGGTCATTGGGATGATGTAAACCCAATAGCCTCCGCAGTCAGGCTCTCCCTCACTCCACTCAGCCCCCTACCTTCTGTTGCATAGAGGATGAGGCCCACGCAGGGTGAAGCAGAGCCAGTAGATAGAGAAGAAGAGAAAGAGAATAAGGAGAGGCCCAGAGAGCATGTAAACTGACCATATACTTTGAGTCTAGCTCTGCCCGGCCATTGCAGTTATCCAGGATGATAAATTCCCTTTTCCCCTGCCTTGTTTGAGTTGGCTTTCCATTACATACGCCCAGAGTCCTAAGTCCCACGCAACATGACAACCTGACTGGAGTTAACACAGCTGTTGGGTGAGCCGGCCCTTATCTGGTCTTGCAGGATTGAGAGATGACTTTCTAGAAGCAGAGACATCTGAGGTGAGGCGATGTACTTTTCCAGGAAAAATGTAGCTGGAGGAAGGGACAGCATGGGTGGTTGGGAGTTCCAGGCAGAAGGAACATCTCATATAAGTACCTGGAAATAAGAGGAAAAATGGCTCATTTGGGGAATTACAAGGACTCTGCTATGCCTGGGAGAGAGTGTAAAGACAGCAAAAATGGCTAAATAGTGCTGGAACCATCACTGAAACACTGACCTCCTAGGTCCTCCTGGAGCAGAGGTAGAAGAGAAAGATGGTCTCTGCTGTCAAGGAGACTATCCTTTCACCAGCGATGTTGGACGCAAATACCCACAAAGTTAAACCAAAATGTATGGCCCTGGTAAGATGTTCCAAATCAGTGACTGTAAGGCAGACAGGAAGTGTATGAGATTCTGAGAAATGTCACTGGGGATTTCAGACAGCAGGAAGCACAAGAACTTGGCCTTGAAGAAAAGGCAGGGTGTGAGTGGATGGACAGAAGGCCCGCGCAGGGGACCCATGAAGAGACAACTGAGTGGTTCAGTGGGCTGAGTTCGGGAATAGTGGAAGACCAGTTGGTAGGGCTTGAATGTTTATTGACTTTAGATTTTATTCTGAAAGTCTATTTGTGGGAGCCGCAAATATTTGTTGAGTGTAGGGAGGGGTGAGGCAGTAAACAAGCCATGTGGAGGATAATTTGGTGGGAGCATGCAGAAAGATGGAGACAAGCTACAGCGAGAAGGCCAGAGGGTTCTTGGTCAAGGCGTGGGCTAGGGCAGCGGCAGGGACAAGAAGGGATGGAAGGGGGGCCCTTTATGAAGACATAGCGGGCAGGCTCCAACTCCTGGGTGTGGAGAAGGAAGGAGGAGAAGGGTGAGCAGGGCTGGCTGCCTGTCAGACAAAAGGAACTCTTGCTCTCCCAGTGCGAGTGGGCTCTCCCGTCCCAGTCCTTGCACCCCGAGGGTTCAGCCACATGCTCTCCAGGGACGTGTGCATCTATGCCACAGTGGCTGCGGCAGCACCGTTGATGGAGGGGGACAACGGTGGGTGACAGAAGTGATTATGCAGTGATGCATAACAATGGAATCCTTCTAAGTGAAACCTCCCGGGTCAGTATGCAGAACTGGTTTGACTGAATTCAGTGAAGAGAACACCTGAGTTCAGGAAGACAACCCATTTTCTGGTGGGTCAGCACGACACCGAGGACCCTGCTTCACCACTTCTACCCTTCTTTTCTTCAGGGAAAAAAACAAAAACAAAAACCAAATAAAAAAAGAGCTTTATTGTCACACACGCAAATCAGAGCAGTCAACTGGTTGAGTGGCGGGTGAATAAGGCCAGTTCACTCTGGCTCCCCCATCCAGGTCAGTGAGATCTCCATACACGTCCCACAGGGGTGTTTAGCTCAAGAGTGTGTCCCGTGTCTATACCGTGCTGGGGATACTGTGATGGGTAGAGCCAGAGTGTGGAAACTGGGGGGTACGAGTATGAGCTTGGCAGGGAGGGGGGGGCCGGAAATCAAATCCCAGCTCTGCCATTTGCTCGTTGTGAGACTTTAATCTCATAGACCTCAGTTTTCCTACCTATACAATGGGGTTATCCTTTGGGATAACTTCGGGCACTTGTAAGGATGAAAAGAGTTAGATGTGAAGGACTTGGCACAGGGATTGGTATATAGTAAGTGTTCAATAAATGATGCTGCTTATTACACAACAAGATTGGTGGAAGATGCTGAGGAAGAACAGAAGGAAGACAATTGGCCCACTTTGGGGAATTCAAGGAAGGTTGCCTGAAGGAGAGGAAGCTTGAGCTGAATGTTGGCAGTGGAAAAGGAGTGAGGAGGACAGGGGAAGCGCAGGATTCCAGGTAGAGGGGCCAGTACATTGTGGGTAACACATGCATGACCAGCTCAGGGCCAGTTCACTGCAAGGCTGGGAGGGCAACTCCTGTCATGCTTCTTGCTGACAGGGAGTCCGCCTTTGACCCAGGATTCTGGAACCCACTGAGCGCAGCCTGCTGTGTTTTATAAGATCGCTTGTACTTGGTAAAGGAAGCAGCTCTGTGCGAGATCTCATTCTTCCCCAAACCACACACTAGCCCGTTCTGTCTGTCTTACTCATTCTCATCAAACACGGTACTGACTCCTGAGGGCAGGAGGAAACCCGGGAGAACTGTCCTAAGGAATGTCCCCCAGCTGCCTGACGTGGTTTTAGAAACCGGAAATAGGGCAATTAGTAAAATATCCTGGTGCTCGGAGGGGAAGGCTTTCTCGAGGCCCTGAAAGCATTTCCCCTCTTTCATGTATTGCCACTGATGCCTGGTAGGTTTCTTTGGGACTGCATTGTTACGCTGAGTTCCAGATGGGGCAATTAAATAGGGACAGTCGGACTGTTATTTTAGTTGCCTTTGGAAATAGAATTTACAGTGCTCACTTGTCCTTTTCAATTTTCCCCCAGTGGAGCTGTTCCCCCTTCACCTTGGAGGAGGCGGAGCCTTGGTGGTGGAGGGAGCCGCTCGCTGGGCTGGCTTCTGCAGGGGCCATGGCGTCCCTCTGGATGAAAGGCTCAGCGGAACTTGAAGTCATTATCGTGATCAAGGACGCAGGGAACCGTTTCGGCGTGTAAATGCAGATGCTCTCTTGGTTTCTGTGATAGATGTGTTCCCAGTGCCAATGCAGCAGTGTGTTGAATTCTTTTTAAAATCTGAAAGACCTGCAGGCTCTTCTCTCCTTTTCTTAAATCCATTTCCCTGTTGAGATGAAAAATGTAATACTTTTCAGCTTACTTTAGACTTTCTTCAAAAGTATTTCTGGAAAAGGATCCTTCATGTGGAGCATATGAAAACTGTCAGAGGATAGGAGAGAGTGAGGTTTTGAAAACACACTAATGGACAGCCATTATGCCGTAGGGAGTTCCCCCGGAGAGCAGAAAAATACAGGCTGGGGAAGTCGGGGGAGACGGAACACAGAGGCTGTGGATTAAGAGACGAACATGTTGGTACTTAAACAACTAAAACAACAACAACAACAACAAGAAAAAAACACACAAAAAAACTGGATACATAATGAGATGGGAAAAGAATACTGGCTAAGATGAGTAAGACTGCCGAGGTTGGTCTGAGGAGAGTGCTGGAAAATATAAGTTTTGGAGTTTGACAGACCGAGTTCCAAAGTTGACTTTTCCACTCCCTAGCTGTGGCGCTGGGCAAGTTAATTTTTATGTGACTCTGCTTTCTCACCTATAAAATGGCCCTAAAAAATGGCTTCCACGAGGATTGTTGTGCAGATTGAATGAGAGAATGGATGTAGAGTGTCTGCCTTATTCTCTGGTTACACAGTATTTTATAAATGCTGTATATTATTATTATTATTATTACCACTCTTCCTGTGATTATCCCCGACAGCTAGGGCACAACGAGTGTGTAGACCGCTTTGAGGCGGTGGCCAGCCCTAGTCCCCACTTGAGTGTCCATGTGTCTGCATTTTGTGAGAAGTGCCAGCACCCTTCTCTCTCCACGGCAGCAGATCAGCACCTTGAATCCCATCGCTGGGCCATCCTTGTGCACATCCCAGGTTCCTCTGCGAAGCCTTTGCCGTGGCATCGAGCCACTGGTGGAGTGCTCTTCTGTGCAAGGGGCTGTGTGCCGTTCGCAACACGGGCTCCACGAAGGAGGTCCCGTGATTCATTTTCATCTCTTCGCCAGTCGCCTTGCCCCAGTGCCAGGGCTGGGAAGCAACGAGCTGGAGGTCTGTGCCATGAGTAGATCTGAGTCATGGGAGGGAATATGAAGGAAAATGAGCAGCTTAAAAATATTCCATAGGAAAGAAATGGTAAGCAACGTGGTTTCTTTTGAACTCCCAATTCCGCCTCTAGGAGAGGTGTTGTAAACCTCTGCGGGAGTGACTAAGAGCTGGGACAGAGGCGAGTTTGTTACAGACGTGCCCGTAACTCCAGGAGCAAATCTCTTTTTTCCCCTCCTAAATAACTCCAGAACATTACATGGCATTAACAAGTTTCCCAGGACAGGAACTTCTAGTTTATTACTTGCACACATTGTCATCAGAAATTAATTTTGTCCCTGAAAGACAAATTGGCTGGTAGCTTATGAAGTTAAATGGAAAGAACAAGTGCGCATCTGTTTCTTCTGCATTTTGTCTCCTTGGTGTCTTACATATAAATGAATCAGAGTGTTCAAACTTAAATTAAGATCTTTGGCTAGATAAACAGTTAAAACTGGTTCCCATAGCTACCTCTCACACATAGCTGTGATTGCATTATAATCCCCTAGTAATCAGCTCTAAATGAAAGAAAGATGATAAGGGTGCTCTTTTCAGTTTTCAGTACTGATTTTTATTAGCTCTCAATCAGTCCGGGACTGCTCTGTCTTTCATCACATTGTGGTAGTGTTTGTAGAATCATTAGAGTAATAAAGTGTAAATCTTACTGAGGTGCATTTTTCTCGAGGTGTTTTATATAAGGAAAACTCTGAAGATTACACTGGCTGGTACAAGAAAGATTTGTTTCTGAGATGAAAGTAAGAATGTAATGTACGCTATACTCATTTATTCTTTACCCGAGTCAAAACTCAATGACTTATCCAGCCTAGGTGAACCAACCACCACAAAAACCTCTTGGACTTAGGCGGCCAAGAATTACCATAATATAGATTTGCATGCATTTAGCCACTTCCTAATTTGCCTTGTTATCCTTCTCCAACACTCTTCCAGTGCAAAGCCTTCACATTACAAACGCATTACCCACAAAACCGCAAGCTTTGCTATTCCCAATGTGATTTCTTTAGCAAACCAGTGTAATCCAATAAAACATCATGTCTCACCAACATTGAAGTATTTATGGCGGAATAAATTTCAGCTTAAAAAAGTGCCCTTGCCCCCCCTTTCTTCTCGCATATCCCGGACTGACCGGTCTTTTCAGCTTCATTTGGGCCGGAGACCATAAAGTGGGGCAAAGTGGCAACTGGAGACAAGGCAAAGTGGCGACTCTGATGTGGCCCTGCATTTTTTCTCGATTTTTCTAGGCCCTTCCAGGAGATGGTAGCAGGGAAAGGAACTTACACTGACTTTCTCCAAGTGTTGTAGGATTTTTCACAGACTTTGCAGGTGTGCTACACATTTGCAATTAACAGAATACTTAATCCTGATGTGCCTTTTCTTTCCCATAGGCTTTATTATAGCTGGAATATGTTACAATGCATCATACTGTACGATGCCTATAAAAATGCCTGCTTGTTTTAAATGTTGGATTTTATGCATTTTATGTTTATATTAGGCCGAAAGTGTCCCTATATTTTAGTGATAGACATTTACGCTCATCCACAGGGTAAGAAACAATATAATGTAGCAGTATGTTGTCTCTGAAAGAGTTTATAGAAGTGGGGTGGTTTCGTATTTAATTTTAAGTTACTAATTTTTAAGGAAAGGGTTTGCTTGAGATAGTTATTACAGTTTCCAGGGCCTACATGGTGAGAATATGCATTTTGCAACCAGCAGAGAGTTCGTAAGATTCAGGTATCCAGAGTCAGGTGGTGGCATTGGGAAGATTTTTTTTTCTCTACGCATCTTTTTGGCTTAGATCATTACCTGTAAAGATGTGTGTAGGATTTGACCTCCAGATAGAATTTTTAGAGATCAAGGAGGAGAAATCCCCTGATGAAAGTGGTTCTGGATGGTAAAAAGAAATCTTGTTTTCTGAGCACTCTCTCTCTCTCTCTCTCTCTTTTTTTTTACCCTCAGATAGTCTTGAGAGAAACCTCATGCTTTATTTACTATTTATGTTTAAAAATATAAAAGCCTGAATTCAAGCACTGGTTGTCTCTCTCTCTCTTTTTTTTTCTTTTTTAAAAGAAAGCAAATAAAATATTTTGCTGATGGTGGCGTTTTTCGTATGTGTTCACATGTTGGTACTTAAATGCAATATGTCTGGGAGATGTTGCTATTTTACACTACACGCACAAGAAAGAGTAAATTGTAGGTCCTGATTATCAACAGATAACAAGACATACTATATATAAATAAATGCTCGGCATCAAAACCCATTATTGGATTAGCTATATAATCATGTCTCAGGCTGTAAGTCTGTGCTGACAAATGAACACTTTTCATTTGGCTCAAGGTCCTCATCAGCAACGGAACTAATTTTACATTCTCACCCATTAAGTGAATAAGATGTGGAAAAAGCTGTCTGCTTTTTGAAGTGTAAATTTGCTGCTACAGGCTGTGCAGACCAAAGCGCTTTTGAAGCAGGCAAATGAGATCATCTCCAGGGACATGTGAACCGCACGAAGTTTAGGTCATTTCTGTGGAAGGGACGGGGTGTGTGTTTGCATGCTCCCCAATGTTCGGACGATTTGGGTGGACATGTACATTGGGCCAGGTGGGTGTTCTTTGGTGTAGAGGATGAACGCTTTGTTTAAGCCTGAGAAGACTGGGAGCACAGTCTTCGACTTCTCCAGAAACCAAGGATCCACAGGATGTGTGTAGAGACGGAGGTAGAACAATCAGGGGTTGGCATGTGAGACAGGATTCTTAGCCCACTGTGGCCCTCAAAAAGGGGCAACAATGCCTCTGAGTCTCTAATTCAGAACCCCCTGGTAGGCCTGGACAGCTCCACAGAGACACCAAGATTAAAGACATGGGTAGTGCTAGGGTTGCTGGGGGCGAGATGTGCTGGGAGAGGGGAACTCCTTCTTTCAACCATCTTGAGTGATCTTAAATACTCTATGTGCGACGACTCCACATTTTTACGTCGAGCCTGGATTTCTCCTTTGAGTCTTATATACAGCTGCCTGTGTGGTCTGTCTACTTGGATGGCTCATACATACCTCAGCTTAATGCATCTAAAATGAAACCATGGGGCTCGACCCTAACACACGTCTCTCCCCCAATTCTTCCTCCTCTTACAAATTGTATCCCCATCTTCCTTCTTACTGAGGCGGGAAACTTAAGAGTCATCCTTTAAAAACAAGAAAGAAAGAAAAAAAAAAAAGAGTCACTCTCGATTCATCCCTTTCCCTTACCAATGAAATACGATCTATCAGCTGTCATGCTAGTTTTATCAACAAAATATATCAAATCTCCTTGCACATCTGGACCCGGCAAACATCACCTCTCACCGTGGTGACAATGACAGCAGCTTCCCAGCTTGCTCCTCTACTTCTACCCTAACTCCGTCTTCTGCCCATTCATAACAGGCAGAGCAGAAAACTTAAAAAGTTCCTGTTATGGTTTGAGTTCTGTCCCATTCATATGCTGAAGTTTTAACCCAGGACTTAAGAATGTGGCCTTATTTGGAAATGGAGTCATTGCAGACATAATTAGTTAAGATGAGGTCATTCCTATTGGAGGAGAGTGGACGCCTAGCCTATACAACGGGAGTCCTTGTAGAAAGGATGCTGCGTAGGGAGGGCGTGATGCAGCCAGAGTGAAGACGATGTGAAGACACAGGGAGAGGGCAGGGCCATCTCTATCCCTATAACGAACGCTAAAGATTTCCAGCAAACCGCCAGGAGCTCACAGAGAGGCCTTGAACAGATTTGGCCAAACAGCTCTCAGCAGGAACCAGCCCATTGATATCTGACGTCAGACTTCCAGCCTCTGGAGCTGTGAGACAACAGATTTCTGTTGTCTGAGCCATGCAACCTGTGGGACTCTGAGATGGCAGCCGTAGCCTGCTAATGCCATGTGCAGTCCTGTCCCTTTATGCCTCAAATCCCCACTTGGCTTCTTGTTTTATTCAGATTCAAGCTCTAAGTCCACATCCAGACCAATAAAACTCTTCATGATCTGGCCCCACCCCTACTCCAGTCTCCTCTCTCCACAATTCTTCCCTCGTCATTTTCAGCCACACCAGTTCCTTTTCTGTTCCTCAGCCGTGCCAGGCTGTTGTCCGTTCTGCGGCCTTTGCACAGCCTGTGCCCCGTGCTGGGAGTGCTTGCCTTCTCCTCCTCCCTCTTTTGCGTGGCTGTACCTTATATCCAGGTCTTAATTTACTTGTCACCCCCCACCTCTGCTGTTATTCTCTGCCTTTGCCCCATGTTTTCTTTTATAATTACTTACCATAATATGTATTTCCTTTATATTTCTATGAACTTTCTTCTTTTGGTCTAGACTATAGGATCCAGCAGATCATGTCAGTCTCATTCCTCAGGGTATTTCCTGCCAGTCCTAACATAGTGCCTGATACACACACTGGGCCTTCAATAAAGGAGTGAATGAAAGATGTTCAGAGAAGCACCTCTTCCCAAAGTCTCATGTCTGCTGAAATGTGTTTCACATAAGACTTATTACTGCTTGGAAAAGGATGATTCTTTCATGGGGAGGATCAATTGGCTTGTACCTAAGTTGGAAATATCTAGATCATTTTATAGTCTCAAGATTATGTCTAGTATTGGAGAACCTGACTGAAAATTGAGATGCAGGGATAGCACAGACAAAATGGGCAGTCAGGTCTCTGCCCGGTAATTGCGCTGTGAGATTTGCGAATCTTCTCCCAGAAAGATCATTGCCTTGGCAGGCCAAAGAATATAATGTTGTATAGAAATACTCCATGAACTCAGCTTTTGCCAAGTTGAAAAATAGGAAGCTGTGTGGGTGAGTGTGGGAGAGATTGCTAGCTGTCCACCAAAATCTGTTCTCCTTTCTCCCCGGGCACATAACTAAATTACATTCCCCAGCCTCCCTTACAATTAGGCGTGGTCATGAGACTGAGTTCTCTCCCTCGGTCTATGAGCAGAAGGGAAGGATGTTGTTTTCAGACCCAGCCTGCTGTAAATCTCTTGTGTACTGTCCGTGATCTTCCCTCTCTGGTTTGTGGGGCTGTCAACACCCAGGGCAAGCCTAGAAGCCATGACTAAAAATGTAAAACCATTGTCAGCTTGAGTCTCTGATGACCACATGGGGAAGACCTTCTGGAGAAACCTGAATTGGATAGGCAATCCTCGCAAGCAGTTTGTATGAAGCCACTGACATTCCGGGGTCTCTCCGTACCTGCACACTATCCCGCTCTAAGAATGTCATAGTACCTTCCTGAAGAAGCTGACACTCAGGAGAGGGGTGAAACCGGCAATAAGAATGGTGGCTAAACCTCTGCCTTTGGCTCAGGTCATGATCCCAGGGTCCTGGGATCCAGCCCCGCATCCGGCTCTCTGCTCAGCGGGGAGTCTGCTTCTCTCTCTCTCTCTCTCTCTGCCTGCCTCTCTGCCTACTTGTGATCTCGGTCTGTCAAATAAATAAGTAACTAATTAAAAAAAAAAAAGAATGGTGGCTAAAGGAGGAGGGCGGTGAATGAACTGTTGGGATGGACTCAGGCAGGACTCTTCTCTCTTGTGAGGTCCCGAGCCACAGGTGAAGGGATCTGGAAAGAAACAAGTTTAACAACTGGTTCTTCTAATGCTTCAAGCTGAGGGGAAATCAAAGAAAAGATGACAGTTTGGAGTTGCCTACAGTGTTGTCTTGATAACTATTGTCCCACATCCCTGGACACGGCCACTCCAGATTAGTCCCTTCGTCCTTTCTGGCCAGGACTCCTCTTGAGAGCATTGCAAAGACTTTTAAAGCAACAATAGGAAGACAAAATTAAAACCAGTAAGAGGAACACAAAATATGTGAGGTGAGCACTGGAGACTTGGAAGGGGAAGGAAAGGGCAATTAAAAACTTTAAAAAGATTGTCTTTATTCATTTAAGAGGGGGAAGAGAGAGAGAGAGAGAGAGACAGAGAGAGCATGAGCAAGGGGAGAGGGAGAAGCACACTCCCTGCTGAGCTGGGAGCCTGACATGGGGCTCCATCCCAGGACCTGGAGATCATGACCTGAGCCAAAGGCAGATGCTTAACTATCTGAGCCACCCAGGTGCCCTGAAGGGCAAATAAATTTTGATTGACATTCAGATTCAGGTGTTTGATTACCTTCTCAATGGTTATATCTGTGAGGAGGGTGGTGATTATGTTTTACTGAGCTCTTCCAGCTCAGTACTTGGTAGACCTTATGTATTTAATGAATGTTTGAGAAATGGATAAATACGTTGTCTCATATGAACCTCCTAAAATCTTTTGAGGAGATAAGGCTTTATTGCAGATAGTCTTGTTTGTCTATTGGGGTCAAAACCATTCCTGTTCCCTTTTTCCCCCTTCCAGCACAAGAAAGACTAGACTTTCCAGCCCTCGTGTAGTTAAGTGGGGGTCATTGACTGGTTCTGGCCAAAAAAGTGTGAGTGAAAGTGACACAGTAGGGAAGTCCATTCTAGATTTTCTATGCTGCTATAGCCAATCCCAAGGCCTTGTGTTGATGAGGTAGAGTCCCTGTCAGCCTGGCCCCGAGTGGCTTGCATGGGGCATTAGTTTGAGTAAGAAGTATGATTTTGTTGAGTTAAGCCATCATTTGCTTAAACATAAGCTGGGCTATGTGAACTAACACATTTATCCAGCATTAACTGCCCCCCTCTTCATTTTATGTGCACAGAAGCTCAAATTCTGGGGGTGCTTGGATGACTCAGTTGATGAAGTGTCTGCCTTTGCCTTAGGTCATGATCCTAGGGTCTGGGGACTGAGCCCCAAGTCTTGCTTTCTGCTCAGCAGGGAGCCTGCTTCTCCCTCTCCCTCTGCCTGCCACTCCTCCTGCTCTGTTTCTCTCTGTGTGAAATAAATAAATAAACCTAAAAAAAAAATGAAGCAGCAGCTCAAATTCTGCTTCTGCTTTTCTTCTCTGGATGGCCATCTGTTTAGGGACCAGTAGGCCCCTTGAAGGCTCCGGGGTGAAATGGGGATGGTCTAAGCTGATCATGGTTTCAGCTGGATTCCCTTGGCCTGTGACTATTTAGGGATAGGCATGTAAGCCAGGTCTGACCAATATGATGTCTGGGGAATTCTCCTGGAGGCTACAAGAATGCATCCTTTTCATGCTTAGGGGCATTCTTCTGGGAGGACATGAGGCTTGGAGCCGCTATAACCATCTTGTGGCCATAAGGGGAGATGCCAACATGCTGAAGATGGCCAGCTGGAGAGAAGAGGAATCTTCCTTAGGCTTAGTTGAATATTGTGTTCCTTATACTCAGAACACCAAGACAGATTACCTCCATGTTACTGAAGATGAAAATGAAATGCAGAGAATATAAGTGATTCACCCAAAGTCTCTTTTCTTTTAACTGGAAATCAGGTATTTTAATTCCAAGTCTTCTCTTTACACTGTTCAGGAGTCTGCAAATAGATTTTCTTTCATCTACCAGACCAACGAATTGGGGATGGCCACTTGGAGAGTTGTGTTGAGAAGGTTTTAAGATCACATTCAGCAAGAAAAAGGGTTTTGGTTGATTGATAACTTCATGGGCAAAGAATAGGGAAGTGGCGTATTTTTCCCTCCCATCCTTGTAGTGTGTGGTGTTATTTCTGGATTAACTTTGCTGTTGTAAGAGTCAGTATTAGTTACCAAGTGCTGAGTAACAAATTACCCCCAAATGTAGTGGCTTTAAAAAGCCAAACATCTACTCTACACAGATTCTGTGAGATACGGAAATATGGGTGTGGATTAGCTGAGTGTTTCTGTCTTGAAATGTCTCATATGGGTGCAATCAAGCTGTCTGCTGGGACTGCAGTGTAGTCTGGAGGCCCAGCTAGGGGGAGGGTCAGCTTCCAATCCACTTACGTGGCTATCGGTAGGATTCTGTTCCTCATGGATCATAGCAATGAGGGCCTCCGTTGCTACCAGCTGTGTCTCAAGCCCTTGCCACCTGGGCCTCATCATAGGGCAGCTCACCCCATGGTGGCTGGCAAGTGAGAAAGGGTATCTGAGAAAGAAGACTTTGCATAACTCACTCTCAGAAGTGATGTCTCGTCATTTATGGGGAACTGCGTTCAGTAGAAGTGGATCAATAAGTCCAGCCCACACTCACGGTACAGGCATTACACAGAGAAGTGAATATCCAGAGGCCATCATTCTAGAGGCTGCGTACTACCACAAGTGGCAAATAGTAATAGTAATAATAACAATTTTAAAAAAACATGTAAAATAGCTTTTTCTGTTACCATGCCTACAATTCTGGTGGTTAGCTACTTTGCCTCAAAAATTGTGGTTTCTCATCTCCAAGTTCTAGTGTCTCTCTGTGAGTCCAAACAATAGCATGAACCACATACTAATAATGTCTTATGTCCCCTTTCCATGTGAGGGCTTAAGTATATAATCATAACAATAATATTAATATCATTTCAATAATCAGTAATTATAAATACTATGACTACTACTACTACTAATAATAATAATAATAGGAAAGAGTCTTAAAGTGTGGTGAAGGTCATTGACATTTCTCTTCTTATTCTTTCCCCCAAATCCTTGGCACATCACATGTGTGTCTGTTTTGAAATTGAATATGACCAGACCTCCCTCTGACTTTCTTGTCTCTCCCCAGACAGGCTATGACCCAGTGCTGCCTTTAAATCTGGTCTACCTCTGAGAATTTGCCTGTTGGTGGAAGGCCCAAGAAAAGAGCGAAGGGAGGCCATTCACTAGGGCAAAGTCCTTTCGTTAGAGTTTGGTCCTTCCTTAGACACCAGATACACATTCGTGTGAGAGAAGGAAACTATTTTTAGGCATTTGGGAAAATGAAAAGAACAGAAGTAGAATGGGTTAATGTTAATCAGAGAAGTTGAGTGGTCATGGGGTTTTTACTAGTCTATCCGGGTGGATAAGACGAGAGAAGGAAAACCGGACTTTTAATAAAGGAAGGAAGATTAAATTAATCATGACAAGAAAATGAGCAAGAAATGCTTTGACATTGTTATTTAATAAGAAAAATGTGTAATTAACTGATAAAAATAGTTTTTGCAAGAAGCAGGCAGTTAAATAGTTTATGAAGCCAGCCAGGCCAAATCCTCAGCATCTCTGACTGTTAGCAATCAGAATGCTTTTTATATGGTGTCTTTCTTTGGAAACGCACAAACCATCTTGCCACAGACATTACCTCATTTGCTTCCCAGCCTAACGAGTGCTTTATGGCTGAGAGCTGGTGGAAGAAGCTAGTGAGGTGGGACAGATGAAGAAACTGAGGCACGGTGGGGGAGAGACTGGTTGCAGCATTTTCCAGAAAGTTCCTGTGAGAAGTACTCAGGTTTTCTCATTCCTAACCTCCTGCCCCTTCACTGGGTTTTGGGCATTAGTTAATGAATTTAAATGAAACAATTGCTGTCTTTTCCAAGAGCTGCGTAGAGAAACTCGGGGTATGTATTATGGCTGATATGATACTAGTCTTCTGAAGGGGGTGGGGGTGGGGAGAGATCCTGGCATTTGCCATCTGGTAAGCCTGTCTTTAATCCTCAGTAAAGTAATGGAATGGAGATGAAGAAAAAAATGCGTAAGAATCAAGAGCATAATGCCACCACGAGCAAGCAGCTGTCTGGATTTTTAAAGAGCAAATTCCATGAGACAAATTTAATTGCATTTTTTAATAGAATTAAAAAAAAAAACCCTCCACAACATTAGTGGGTAAAGGAGATGAAATGGATGCATCCGGAAATCTCACTTGAAAGATGAATTCAACCGAGCTGGTTCTGAGCTCTGTCTCCTGGATTGAAACCTGGCTGGAAGGCCACGTGAGCAGCCGGTGGGCGGCTGCGGACTGCCTGGGAGATGGTGGCCGGTGGCGTGCTTCTGGCAGGCTCTGAGATGGGCCAGTATCTACAGAGCATCATTATTAATGACTTGCAGGAGGTGACGAGCAGAAACATTAATTAAATGTGCACATGTGGCCAAGTGGGAAATTGGCGGCAAAAACACCAGAGAGGCAAGTGCGTAATACCCAGGTATACTTGTTTTCCAGCCTCTGCGATTTGGCCGGCGAGAAGCGGCTTGACGGCTTCCCGTCCTGTCTCCCTGCTGCCTCGGGTTTGAGCTAGAGTCTTGCATGATGCCATGGAGGAAGTGGCGGGGGGAGCACCTTTGAGCCAGCTTGCAATTCCCCTTCCCAAACACGAGGTTCTGTACAAATTGTACCTCCAGCCGGATGCTCTGGAAAAAAAAGGAAGCCTACAAAATTAATATTGATATTAGCAGAGAAATGGAGCTGCTGCCAAGCTGGTTCACGGCCGTCGCGCTCCATTTTGTGGCATGTTTACATCTGCAAAGGGGAGAACGAGCGGGAGAGGCAAGGGGTGGGGAGGCATCTTCTCCAAGGCACGTTCAGGGGAGCCCTTTGACCCACGTCATACTTCCTAAGAGAAGCCCGGGTGGTTTGAGTCCTGAATATATTCAGGCAGTTGAAATTAGGTGAATCACCCCCAATCCTAAAGAAAACCATGCTTATAAGTGACGTTCAAGCCTTACGTAGTTTTCACATTTGGTTCTCTCCTTAAGAGGTAATTTTGAATAACTCCACGGGCTTGGCGGGTGGTTTTGTCATAACTGGGTCTTGGTGCCGCCCCTATTGGAATTTATATTTATTTGAAAATGCCTCTGTTGCCACAGTAGAAAGAGAATGCAAGCTCCCTGATCTGTACTACCAAGTACGGTGTGTTCTGAGATGGGAGATTATCTTGTGTGTTTTATTTAATTTGAGAACTATTAGCCAAACTCTTTGTAGACGGGGAAAGTTTTGTAATGGTGACAGGGACCCTGATCAACCCCATGCCATTCGGAAACTGTACTGTGGCTGGAGGTCAGCCAGGCAAGTATTTAGGGTGAGGGCTGAAAACGCCCCCCGCCACCGCCCCCCCATGCCAATAGCAATGGCGTCATCTCCAGTATTCACTGACTGCCCGTGTGCATTATCTCATCTAATTCATACACGAATGCTATGGAGAGAAGTATTATTATTGTCCCTATTTAAAAAAAGAATGGATCCAGATTGGGGTAAAAGCTTCCAAAATGCAGAGTAAAACCCAGAGAACAAAGTTTATGGAAGGCAGACCTGCTCTGAGTCTCAAACCCATTGCTTCAACATGGAGACCATCACCCAATCTTGATCCACGGTGAGCTTGGCAGGGAACTTGATGCTCAAAGTAATGGATTAGGAGTCCAAGGCCAAGACAGTAATCTATCACCTTTTAATTACCTGTTTACTATTTTTCTAGAGGAGAGGCTGCAATTTACATGAGGGATGGGCAGAAATGAAGGGCCTCTAATGGTGACATCTGCCTTTTTTCTACTCACAAGCCATTTGGCTTTGGCTCCAGACATGTATAATCCACCCAGGAAAGCAAAAGTTCTGAGCTGGCTGGGCCCACCCTCCTGTGAAGGCACTTCAGCGGAAGGCAGTCTTGTTACTGAAGCATACCTCCTTTTGAGTATCACTTCTCACCTCTGAGATCTTCCTGAGTTATAGGTTCAGATGCTACACAGCTTGCTTTCTTAGAGGACTTCTGGTCTATGAAATTTCCTTCATATCCGTAGATTTCCAGAGACTTTTTAGGGTCCACGTGTTATTAGATCCTCCTGTCGGTCGATGCTCCACATTGCTACCTTACTGGCTTGGCCAGAGTCACCTACCAACCTTTGACCCAGATGGCTTGAAGTGGGCCTTCCAGGATTGAACTGAGAGAACAGACACTTTTAGATCAGAGCAAAGACTCTCTCAGTAGTGACCCAGGCGCTTTATTGGCCTCACAGCTGTAATCGGATGTTTTAGGTACCATACCAGGGGAAGACCAGCAGAAGTTTTTGTCCCAGGTCCCTAGCTGTAGTTTACATTTTGTAATGACATCCCACCCCACCTGTCTTCTAAAGGGTGACTTTGCACCCAAGGAGGAATCTAATATCCCTTCTTTGAAGTGGGGCTGTCCTTGTGTCCTGTTTATGGCCAGTAGGACACAATGGAAGTGCCATCTTCAACATTAGGTTGGAGAAGGCCTGAAGCTTCCCCAAGGCCTTTGTCTGAAACCTCTGGGGGTAAACATTGCCTAAGGGGACCTATGAGCCCTCTTTGCTCTTCGACACAGTCTCTCCCTTTCTTATTCTTGAGGCCCCATAGCTAAGCCATTCTTTGGAAATGAATGCCCCCCCCTTTTTTTGCTTCCATTTTTTGCTCTGGATCTCCCTCAATTCCTCTTCTCCTGTCCACTCCCTTTCCCTAGGGGTGGGAGGGGAAGATAGAAGGAAAGGGAGTTCCCCTGTGTAGGGTGATTACTTTCGGGCTGCTCTGCTGCCTAGGTGGTTCCATTTTAACTGCTGACAAGGCTCAGAGCTAAGTGGGATGGTTCTCATTTTTTCAGATGAGGAAACTGAGGCTCAGAGGAGTACTGTAACTTGCTGAAGTTCACCTGCAGGTAAGTGCTGGAGCTGGGCATGTTCCCAGAACTGTCTAATTCAAGAACCATTCTTTTGCTGTTGGTGGTATGACTTAGGGGGAAAAACAATTTATGCCCATAATCCTGTTTTGGTTAACTGCCTAGCAAGCCATCCAGGGCTCCTCTTCCACCATAAGGGTTTGATCATTCCCACAAATCCTCTGTTGTCTTTATAAAGTCCAGAGTTAAGCAAAGAAACAGCAGAGAGCAAAATCCCCAGGTTTTGTTATCAATACAAACCCGAACCTCATGGGGTCTTGCAGTCAAGTTGCTGGTGAGCACAGTGGGTAAGTCTACATCTGGGAGGGCTGCACATTACACTGGTGATGTAGAAGCTTAAGGAAAAGAGTTTCCATCATAGGCTTAGACACAGATTGTGTCAGGATGGCAGTGCCCAGCATATAGCAGGTCTCCAATAAATATTTCTTAAATAAGTAATTACTAAAATTCCTACTTTTGTATTTGGGGAGGCATATCCAATGTTACGGTTTCTGCTGAATTTTGTAACTATACCCCCCCTTTCATGTGTGCGCGTGTGCATGTGTGTATATGTGTACGGGGGTGAGGGTACAGAGGTGGTCTAGCATCGTGTAAAAGTCCATACGACACCACGTGCGCAAATCATGGTGCCATTCTTTACCTCAATGTGCTCCTTTACCAAGTAAAAGTTAGGACCCCTCCAGCGCCCTCCTGCTCTAGGTTCTCATCATGGTTCTCACACTGAGACCCACATATATGTTCATTAAGTTTTCAGTGTGGGAAACTGGTAGCAGGAGTGTTGAGTATAATCATACAGTAGGGATTTTTAATCCAAACACTATTTATCCACTACCAATCAAAAACACAATGAAAGGATTTAAAAAATAAAAAGCAAACTAAGAAACTGCCAGACTATAAAATGAGCATATTTCTCTCGACTCTCACAGACTCATTCTAACATCTGGGGGATTTACAGGTGTTAAAAATGCCCATGAAAGGAGTCTTTTTATTTCCTGGGGTGATGGAAATATATTGATAATTACAGGGGGAAATTGGTTTTTTTTTTTAAGTAAAACAATTAAAACAGCTTAGCATTTAAGTGAAGGAGAATGCAATTTTCCTTTATTTTATCTATCATTAAATTGATGTTACAAGCTATTAGAAGAGTTTAGCTTAGTCAAGGCTGATTTTCAAATATAATCCATATTTATGTGGCTTGTCAGAGAAGGGAGGGGGAAAGCTCAGTGCCTGTGCACACACACATGTATGTATCCTAGGGGGGTTTCTGTCTTTAAAAATTGTGAAAACACATGCTGACAAGAAGGGGCACAATGTAGAATTGGGAGAATAGGGAGGACTAAAGGGGCAATCGCTGCTTCCTGTTCAAAGGCAACTTAGTGGGAATCTCCTACAATATTTCCTCTTGTTTTAAATTGTAAGTGCATAACTATGATGTATGAGCATTGATATGTGATGTCTGAACACATCTGTGTAGACTTGAGCATCATAGTCAGGAATGAGCAGGATAGCCTTTGTCTCTTCCCAGTGCCATGCTCAGTGACGTCACATTGGTGGTTTGAAATTGACCGTGATGGGAGTAGTGTCATGATGGAAGTCAGCAAATGCTCAAATCAGGCTTCCCTTCCCCCAATCTGGTCATAATTTAACTATAATCAGTGTTATGTATTTATCAACACACCACTGACCATAGTTCAGTAAAACTTACAACAAAATTAATGGGACATTACATTCATTATTGTTAGCAATGATAATTAAACATAAATGATTCATACACATTCATATATATAACCAGCTGCCCTTTACTGAGCACCATTCTGTGTCAAGCCCTGTGCCTTTTATAGGTTATCTCTAGTCCTCATAAGAACCCTGCAAAGTAGGTGTCACTGTCTCTATCTAATAAGTGAAGAAATTTAGACTCAAGCTGAGACTCAAAAGAAATTGCCTATGGTAATATAGCTAGTTAATGGTTCAATCAAATCTCAACCCAACACATTCCTTGCCTACAATGAGTGAGCTCAAGTGTTGCTGAAGTCAGCTCATGAGGCTGAGGAAAGGCATGATGCTGAGGGAAACAAAAGTACTGAGAAGCCTCTTGTAAGACTCCAGGGTCCCAAGTTCAGAGGCTGGGCTGTCAAATGTCCTTTTCTATAGTAGGGCCTACCCATGGCTCAGGACGGTGTTCTAGGAGGCCCAGATTCCCACCTACCCTGGGAGTGAGCCCTCATGAGTCTCTACAGAGCTGAGAAGGAGTTCTGGGGCAGTCCAGCTCCAGGGCTCTTCCTGCTGTCCTTGCCTTGATGTCTTTGTCACCAAAGTTTTCCTGCAGACCTCTAACCACTGATTTTTCTTCTCCTTGAATACCTCTTCTCTCCCTTTTTCTGTCTTTTCCCTTCCTTATTTGATACCTGTGCTGCCCCAATTTTACTCTACCTGTTCGATCGTTGCCCATCTTTCCTCACTATTACCTAAAGTCATCTTTGCTCCCAACAGCATCTCAGCAGAACATGACCTCCTCCTCCCATTTTCTGAACAACACCAGGATTTCCCAGAGGAATGTGGTGGAGAAAATTTTATTATTCTAATAATTGGCAACAGAGTGTTTTTGAGGGGAGAAGTGTCTTTGGTTAAAGAGATGTCTTGATGGGTGCTTGGGGAGAGGTGTCTGGACTGGCTGTAAGGGGAAGGGAACCTGCTCTTTGTGATAAATGGAGAAAAGTTTGGAGCTGGGTGGGTAGAAATTAACAATTGGGTAAGTGCAGACATGGGAGGAAGGAGAGAGAAGGTAAACCTGCTTGGGACATTTTGGTAAAGTTCATGAATCTGTGAAAGAGTTGATTAGGGGAGTTTCACCTTTTGATTATGGAAAATGAAGAAGGCACTGGATCCATACCAGGGTTGATGTGTGGGAAGGAGGCAGTTAGTTAAGAAGATGCAGTTGGGACGCCTGGGTGGCTCAGTTGGTTGGACGACTGCCTTCGGCTCAGGTCATGATCCCGGAGACCCGGGATCGAGTCCCGCATCAGGCTCCCAGCTCCACGGGGAGTCTGCTTCTCCCTCTGACCTTCTCCTCGCTCATGCTCTCTCACTGCCTCTCTCTCAAATAAATAAATAAAATCTTAAAAAAAAAAAAAAGA
>PISX010020771.1:0-34392 GCA_004024625.1 Mellivora capensis | reverse complement strand
TGTACACTGTTGGTGGGAATGGAAATTGGTACAGCCACTGTGACAAACGTTATGGAGGTTCCAGAAAAAAAAATGAATACAGCTACCACATGACCCAGTAAGTATTCTACTGAGTATTTCTTTGGAGAACACAAAAACACTCCCTCCAAAAGAGATGTACTCCCATGTTCACAGCAGCATTATTCACAATAATCAGATATGGAAACATACACCTCGGGAGCCTAACGCTAAGTAACTCAGATATAGAAACACAAACACCAGAGGCTCTCCTGGACATTCCACATGGAAAAAAAAAATACTGAATGCATAGATAATGAGAACAGATTGGTGGTTGCCAGATCCGGGGATGGTAGGGGGAAACAGTTGAAGGTAGTCAAAGGTGCCATGTTTGAGTGATAAAATCTGTGCAAGTCATGGAATTTTCCATGCAGCATGGAGATGAAAGCTAACCCTTCAGGATAGGGTACAGGCTCCTCCAAATCTTGAAAGTATAGTGTTCATAGGAAACCTTTCACAGAAGAAGTGGTATAAACAGGAAAAGGAATGACCATTCCTTTCTACAGAAAAATGAGTGAGCATGCTCAGACACCAAAAGTTCCTTCTCTTTGGCTCTTCTTAGGCCTCAGGACACAGCATCCTAATGGATGCCCAAAATAAATAGAGACAAAGCACAGCAGATGCTCACAGACAAAATTCAAAGTGCTGGTGGCTGGACGCAGAGAGCAGTGCCCAGGAAGAAGCTGGTTGATGTGCACACCACATCTGTAGTGGTTCCCCACAAAACAGATGCTGAATGCGATGCCCACTCCTTTACTTTTTTCATAAGAGGGAAATCCTCTCCAGGTTTCTTCCTGTACTGGAGCCAAGTAATAACACAGATCTTTCCAAAAAGCCAAGTGTCTTGAAATGAACTTTGAGAAAAGTGGGGAAGACTTGTACTTGAAAGTTGCTGAGGGGGTAGAAGTTCAGAGTTCTTTCAGACACAAACATCAGCAGATCCACTGTGAAAGGCACCTTCCTCAGCAGGTGGAACATGGACTACCTCCTACCCCCAGAAACCTTCACCTCACTCTGGACAACCCACAAGATCTAGGAGTTACCTCAATTCCTCCTACCTCCCATTCCCAAATCAAACCCATCGGCAAATCCTGTGAGCTCCGTCTTCACTATGTACCCAGAATAGCACTAACCCCTCCTTCCAAGGCCACCTTTCTGGTCCACACTGGAGCCCATCTCTTGCCTGAGTTCCTGGAAAAGCTTCATCACTGACCTCCCTTGCCCACCCTCAACCCTGTGTCATCTGTTCTCAACACTGTAGCCAGGATGGCCCAGTGAAACAGGGTTCCATGGGGTCATAGCCCTGCAATGGCTTTCTGTCACCCTACTGTCACCTCCCTGAGGTCATATCCTAAGCTATCTCCTGTGACCACAGGGCCTTCTTGCTGCTCCTGGACATACCTGCCTGTCCCAGGGCCTTCGCATATGCTTTCCCTTCCATTTAGAAGGCTCTTGGTGTAATACCACTCACTTTCTTTTGAACTTGACTCAAGTATCACCTTCCTAGTGAAGTCCCACCTTGCCCCTATGTGAATAGCAAGCACCACCACCACCTCCCCTTCAGCATCCCAGCCCTGTCTTCTGCTTTCTATTTCCAGAGCAGTTATCACAGTCACAAAGCCATCTTGGCAAGGGGGAAATGGAGGCCTCCTTGGGTGGTTTCACCACTGCCTCCCTCCAATTTCCTAGTCCAGAGCCCAGGGGAAAAGATGACCAGAGCTCTTGCACAGTCAGGATGCCCGAGACAATGGGTCCACCTATGGCACCCTGAAAACCATCAGGAAAATGAGCCATAAGAGGAATTCACTTGCACATGAAACCTGAAACCAGACACCTTCCTTGATTCCAGGTGAGCACACACATTTCCTCCCCTTACCTAATGTGCTCATCTGAGAAAGCTGAGCGGAGAAGCATCCCAGGATCCAAATGTCCCTCTGGCCAAGGTCCTGGGAAACAGACATTTCTCCTACCTGCATCAGCCACCTGTGATTGACATCCAGTATTCTCCTATGATGGGGCAGAATGCTGCACCTGTCCCTCTTTCCTGGGACGTCATCACAAACCAGGCTTTGCTGCACAGTATTCAGGAAGGAGCCTGCAGCAGCAGCAGGCCGCCCAAGTTAGGTCTCAGTCTCACATCAGGCCCCATGTGGAACTAGAGCTTCAAGGAGACTGGTGTGCCATATGGCCTTGGAACCAAATGGCAGGAGCTGAGATTTCAGTTCCAAATGAAAACTGGCCTCTTCCTCACAGCACAGAAAAGTGGAGGATTTCTCAGGGATGTGGCTCTGGAAGAAGTGTGTCTGCTGGCTGAATTCATAGACACCAGGCAAAGGACAACTGCAGTGCTTCATCTGAGGAAACAAGGGGCACACTGGGCAAGAATCCATAATGCTGCCTGTGGGATGCTTCCCACCAAGCCCCCTACTGAGACGAGGGCTGGAAAACCAAACAGGAAACAAGTTTCCTATCACATCTGCAGCAGGAGGGCTGGCTAGGGAGCAGAGCCCTGTCCCTAGACAAGCTGGCCTGTGCATCAAGAGTGAAGGCCCACCTCCATGGCCTCACAATCTCCTTGCTCTCTGATCTGACTACCCTGCCAGGCTCATACCTGCTGACATGGTGACTCCTAAGACTCCAGAGACTGCTTTCCAGCCCAGCTCAATGCTACTCACAGAGAAGCAAACTCCAGCCTCAGAAATGTATTCATTATTAGCTCTGGAATTCCCTGGGTCTGTCTACTGGCTAACAAAGGTGTCCCAATGAGATCATTCCATGAGTGCACTAGGGTTCCAAGCCACTTTCAAGCTGCCCTTCAAAAGGCAGGAACTGGTCCAATTAGGCAGACCAGCCGAGTGACTCTGTGTGCAGGAAGCTTGGACAACATCCTCCCTAAACACCAATGCTTCCAAGTCCAAGCTTCAAACCTTCACTGGGCATGGAGCACCACATCAGCATGAACACTGCTCTTTCAAATCTCTTGCCTCCCATTCCTTAAAATCAGAAACTCCAGTTGCCGCTCTATTTTCCCCTCAGAGAAGTAAGGAAAATGATAGAATAAAATAGTACATGTGCACAGCACATTTCTATCCAAATAGATTTCCTTGTTCTTCCTCATACAGGCAGCCCTACATTGCCCATACTAATGAGAAGCACCACAAATTCAGTCCTCATATATATACTTGACCTTGTGTTTTTCCTTTTGGTATTTGGATCTCAAATTCAATGTCCCTATTTGTTTCTTAAAATAACAAGAATAATAAGGACACAGCCACGTAAAGGTCGGGATCTCCGTAACCAGACAACTCTGGTTATGATGGGTCTGGTTCAGATAAGGATGAAGACTCAACCTCTTCCCATACAGCAAAACCCGCACCCTCAGGGATACTGACACACTTCATGGGTGATGCATTCCCTTGCTCCATGGAGTTGTCCGAGTACAAAGGATACAGGCACCCTCCAGGGTTCACTCTGTTCTCTTCAAAAATTCCCCATTTCAAGTCGCAAGTGATTCACTGTGTCAGGTTTCAGAGCCCAGGATGGGCTGCCAGGCGAATAGCAAACCCCCCCCACCCCCCAGCCAAGGAAGACTAACAGGGGCTTGTATTCCATTGGGAGCACAATTAGCCACTCCCTGGGCTCCTAAACAACCTACACTCCTCAATTTCTCCCTTTCACAAAGGGCACTGCACCCTGTTATAGCTCCGAGACTGTGCTTTACTTTAAAAAATAATTTCTTGGGGTGCCTGGGTGGCTCAGTAGCTTAAGCCTCTGCCTTCGGCTCAGGTCATGATCTCACAGTCCTGGGATCAAGCCCCGAATTGGGCTCTCTGCTCAGCAGGGAGCCTGCTTCCTCACACCTCTCTCTGCCTGCCTCTCTGCCTACTTGTGATCTCTGTTAAGTAAATAAATAAAATCTCTAAAAAAATTTCTTTTTTAAAAGATTTTACTTATTTGACAGAGAGAGACATATCAAGAGAGGGAACACAAGCAGAGGGAGTGGGAGAGGGAAAAGCAGGCTTCTCACCAAGCAGGGAGCCCAATGCGTGACTTGATCCCAGGACTCTGGGATCATGACCTGAGCCAAAGGCAGATGCTGAACGACTGAGCCACCCAGGCGCCCCTCAAATATAATTTCAAATATCAGAAAGTGGTTCACAGAAGAAAAAAACCTGAACCCTCACAAAGGATTCTTTGACTATTTCAGAAGACAGTTTTCCCATTTGTTAATGAGAACAGGAAAGAAAAATGCACAGACTGTCCTTTCCACTAGCACTTTCCACTTCTGCTGATTCACTTCAGCGATTGAAAGAAGAGCAGGAAATAAAAGAGGAACAGATGTTCTGATGACCCGTCATTCTAACCATTGAACTTCTGAAATTTCACCCACATGCAAAGAAAGAAGCACAAACCAATGTCTTGGCTTGGCAACATGGAGAAATCTGAATTGTAGTGACAGGGACAGATGATGAGGTTGTGTGTGTTGGGTGAGACTGGTAGCACAGAAGAAGGTGCTCTGTCAGCTCTCCACCTGTGCCTCACCATTCTCAGCCAAGAACATGCTCACAGCCCTGACCTGTCACAATCAGCCCTGGAGCCAGCCCTGCCCACAACCTCTTGCAGAATGCACTCAGTTCTCCTCCGGGACTCCTTTCAGCATTAGGCAGACCTGGAACTCCCTTGTCTGCCCCAAAGCTCCAGTATCCCCCCCTTCCAAAATTACACTGGCCCAAGTCTTTCATGAGAATGGGAGAAGGCTACCTCCTGAGTGGTTAACGTCTCCTTTGTTCTTCTGTCATATTTCTCTCCACTTACCTTTGTACCTGGGCAAACTGTAAGTACCATATCAATGGAACATGTACATGCTCTGAGATCTGAATCTTTCATTGCAGCTTTCCTAGGACCCCTTATGCAATAAGAAACTAGTGTATCCTACCACAGTGTGTTTGAAAACTATCATCTACAGATTGAGAGAGTGAAAATCACTCCATTTTTCTCTCTCTTCATGAAATAGAACATGGTCTTTTTCTTTTCTTCCTTGACTTCAATTCCAATTCATTTCCATGCAGTGTTAATTCCTTTGCTTCAGGGGTAGGATTTAGTGATTCTTCACCTGCATAGAACAGCCAGAGTTCATCACAACAAGTGCCCTCCCTAATAGCCATCACCCATTTAACCCTTCCCCCCCCCCACATCTGCCCTCTAGCAACCCTTGGTTTGTGCTCTAAGGTTGAGTCTGTTTCTTCATTTGTCTTTCTCCCCTCACTATGTTCATCTGTTTTCTTTCTGAAATTTCATAGGAGTGAAGTCATAGGGCATTGGTCTTTCCTTAGTGATTTTGCTTAGCTTAATCCACTCTAGATCCATACACATCCTTGCAGATGGAAAGATTTCATTCTCTTTGAAGCTGGGCCCTATTCCATTGCATATATATAGATACATATCTATATAGATATATGTATCTATATATATCTCCCACATCTTCTTTCTCCATTCATCAGTGAATGGACATTATACTCCCTCCATACTTTCATTATTGTTGATAATGTTGCTATAAACATCACGGTGCTTGTACCCCATTGAATGTGCATTTTTGTGTCCTTTGGGGAAATACCTAGAAGTGCAATTGCTGGATCCTAGGGTTGTTCAGTTTTTAGCTTTTGGAGGAACCACCATACTCTTTTCCAGAGTGATTACAACAGCCCGCATGCCCACCAACAGTGAAGGAGGGTTCTGCATTAAGCAGAACATTCCCTGCCAGCAATTTCCTAAGGAAGAAACAGAAAACCTGTGGGATAACCTGATTCACCCAGCATCAGGCAAGCAGTTCCAGAAATTCACCCCAGGGTTCCTGACGCCAAGTCCCTTGAAGCCACCAGCATACCTCTATCCAGGAGAATTCCTAAAGACTCTCCTTCTGACTTCACCACCCACAAAACTGCAGAGAAAATACAGCATGTCCAACTATCTAGATGATACATTTAATGAAACTAGAAAGTCAAGCTTCACTTTTAAATTGTCAAAGCCTCCTCAGAATCATTTTGAATTTTCTCTCTGCCCTCATTGTAAATCTTTGGATGAAAAGACTAATCAATTAGGAAACACCACCTTTGACAAATGACAAGACATCATCCAAGTCTCTATCTGACCACAAACAGCCACCTAACTCTAGATGCTGGCCATCCCACCACAGCCTAGGCCCAATGGAATAAACACTGTTAGATGAAGGAACACATTCTATGTTGAAAACACACACCGAGGGGGCACCTGGATGGCTCAGTGGGTTAAGCCTCTACCGTTGGCTCAGGTCATGGTCTCAGGGTCCTGGGATCAAGCCCCACATTGGGCTCTCTGCTCAGCAGGGAGCCGCTTCCCTCTCTGTCTCTGTCTGCCTCTTTTTCTGCTTGTGATCTCTCTCTCTGTCAAACAAGTAAATAAAATCTTTAAAACACTCACACCCTGAGTAAATCTCATTTTCCCTTTATAATCAAAGTGATTGCCTAGGAAAGATATGTTCCACGTACCTTCATACGCCAGAAATGAACAGAGAAAATGCGATCCTCTGCCATGGTCTCCCTGCAGGGAAACTAAAGAACTCTGGCACCCACTCTAGATTGCTGACAGCAGCTTCAGTTTGACTTTGTGGCTCCACTAGAGACAAGAGAAAAGGAGGTTTTGGGTTAAAGAGAAGTTTTACCTCCTGTCCTGACAGGGATGTGACATTGTGCCCAATGTACCCGCTGCTTTCTCTGAACATGACATCCTGTGACATGACTGACTCAGATGCTGATTTCAAAACTTCGGTCTTGCGGCGCCAGAGTGGAGAAGGGTTGTCAGGTGGGGATAAGCAGGCACTTCCAACAACTCCTGGACACCGGCACCAATTCCAGGGAGAAGGGGAGACACATGCTTGTTTCTTAAGTGGTAATTAGCTTCATTCTAAAGTCGACCAATGCCATTGTCCCTTTTTGGAAAAGTGAAGTTACTCTTCAAAAAAAAGGCTCATCAGTTCCAAACGCAACATGAGTCAGGTCTGGTCCCCCCCACCCCCGACTCCAGACCCTCACCGGGAGGCCCCTCCTGCAACATCCTGACAGCCCATTACCACCACCACCCCTTTGATTATAAAGGGAAAATGAGACATGGGGCACAATGCTGAGAGGATGGATGGCTCCAGGGGTTGCTACCACCACTTTTGAGCCTGGAGAAACAGAGACTCTATGGCTCACCACTCCCTCCTGTAGAAACAAGCTTCAGTGCCTCACCTTTCAGGGTCTTTACCCAGCACCTCGCCACTGCCCTCAGTGCCAACAGGTTGCACTGATTCCTCTTCCAGTGTCTTTCACACCGCAGTTTGCCACTGCCTCTAGTGGTGGCAGGCAGCATTGGCATGCCTTCCAGTGACTCTTACACCGCAGCTCACCACTCCCTCCAGTGGCATGAACCTGCACTGCCGGGCCTTCCAGCGTCTCCTAATGCACTTCACAACTGCCTCCACTGGTCTCAAGCCACATTGACATGTCTTCCAACGTCCCTCAGACTGCAACTCAGCACTGTCTCCAGTGGAGGGAATCCACACTGCCTCGCCTTCCCACACCTTGCACTGTGTCTGTTCACTGCATCCATTGTCGGGAAGCTCCAGCAGCACATCTTCCAGCATCTCGCCTACTGCAATTCAGCATTGCCTCCCTTGGTGGCAAGCTGAACTGCCTCATCTTTCAGCATCTGTTGCACTGGAGCTCAGCAGTGCCTCCAGTGGTGGAAAGATGAATGACGAGAGCAGCTTGATGGCATGGCAGTGCAGATGTCTGTCACTGGAGGCAGTGCTGAGCTTCATTAGGAAAGCTGCTGGGAGATAGGCCAGTGAAGATTGCAGGCTCTGGAGGCAGTTGTGAGCCACACTGCAAGACCCTGGAAGAAATGGGAATGTTGGTTCCTGCCTGAGTCAGCTGCAGTGAGAGGGATGCCAAAAGGATTTGCAGTGCTGATGACTGCCACTGAGGGCAGTGGTGAGCTGCACCATGAGAGGAGCAAGAAGGCTTGACATTGCAGCTTACGTCCACTGGAGGCAGTGGTGAGTTCCATTGTGAGAGGCTGGAAAATGCTGCGATGCCCTTCCACACTGCTGGATGCAGTGGTGAGTTGCAGTGGGAGACGCTGGAAGGAGGGGCAGTGTGGGTTCCTGCCACTGGAGGCAGAGGTCAGCTGCGGTGCCAGAGACACCTGAAGGCTTGCAGTGATTCTTACGGCCACTAGAGGCAGTGCTGAGATGCAGTGTGGGTCCAGTGATTGTGAGGCTATGCAGCTTGACGCCACTGTAGGCAGTGGTGAGTTGCAGTTTGTGACTCTAGATGGAGTGGCAGTGTCAGTTCCCACCACGGGAGGTATGAGATCTCAGTCCAAATCTCGTAAGAACTCAGGCAGTACTCCTGAGATTTTTACCCAAATCTCGTGAGAACTAATTCCAAATATGTGATTAGAACTTATTCCAAAACTCGGGAGATCTTGTTTGAAATCTTGTTCCAAATCAATAGATTTGGGTAGAATTCTCGTTAGAATTGGGTAGAAATCTCATGAGAACCCTTTTCAAATATGCTGAGAACTCAGGAACATCAGTGATCTCACTCCAAATCCTTGAAGATCTAATCCAAAGCTGGTAAGAACTTATTCTAAAGCTTGAGAGATCTCAGTCCAAATCTCCTGGGAACTCAGGGAATTCTCATGAGAATTCCAATCTATGGATTTGGGTAGAATTCTTACGAAAATTGGGTATACCTTGTGAGAAGTCTTTTCATATATCATGAGAACTCAAAGACATCACATGACCTCAGTCCAACTCCTGGGAGATCTAGTCCAAAGGTTGTGAGAACATATTCCAAAGCTCAAGAGAGCAAACCAATTTGGGCAGAAAGCTCCTGAGAATTGGCCAGAAACCCCCAGTGAACTCGCTTCTGGCGGCAGGGCCCTTCAGGGGAGCTGTGTGGGCCCGGCCCATGGTTCTGTGCGCTAGTGGCAGAAACTTCGCCAGAACATGCTCCCAAACCCACGTGCATGTGGCCCGAATCTCCACACAATGCACAATGCCAACCAATATCTGGAGCTTTCTGCCCATCAATCCGGAGGATTGTTGCAAGGACTAAATGAATTAATAATGTAATTTTGGAAGTTAGTGAATATATAAAGTTTAGTTATTATTAACCTTTAAGTTAAGATGGTACCACCATATATATATATATATATATATATATATATATATATACTATATATACAGCATTTATATAAGCACTTACCTATAAGCAACTCCCACATAATCAGATCCTTCAGATATCTGGTAATTAAGTCCCAATCAGTGGTGTCCCAAGTCCATTCTTTTTCCCTTTTGATCTGTATCAAATTGTCATTTTTTCCCCATTCATTCTACACATATCTATTGAGTCCTAACTATGTGCCACACACTGTGCTGGAAGCCGAGAGTATAACAGTGAATAAAAACAGATATTTCCCCTTGTGTTACTTTTGTACAGTGGGGGAGAACACCACCATTCCTATACCATAAAGCAAATAGAAAACATAAACTATGAAAAATGGAACAAGGAGAGGTACATAGTGCTATAAAAAAGTCAATTTGTCAAAAATCAATTTGCAGAAAGTCAATTTTCCAAATGACTGATTCACTGAATTCCCTAACAGACAATTCACTGAAAGCAAGTTTGCCAAAAGCCAATTTCTAGAAAATCAATTTGATGAAAAGTAGTCTGCCAAATCATTATTTCACCAAATAACCAATTCACTGAATTATTGATTTTTTTTGTTGAAACTTCATTTCACTGAAGTTTCAATGCAATCCTTTTATGACAGCTCTTTAGTCCCAAATTTGACAGTCTCTCTAGGCTGAATATCAATTTCATGTTTTCACATTTCGGATGCCAAGCCCTTCTCTTGTAATGTAAGCAAACGGTGGACTTCTCTTTAAATGCGGCTTACTGTCTTCGGACTTGAGCTTCTGTCTGTCTCTACCTCTTCCAGAAAGACAGCTGCAGAGAACTATCCTAGGCCAGGGTGATGAACTGGTCATCTGCAAATTGGCTTTTGCCAGATTTGTTCTTAGAACATTGGTCCTTCATGGAACTGGCTCTCAGTTAACTGTTTCTCCATGAAATTACCTAGAGTTCATGTCTTGAGAGGCTATCACTGGGGAATCTGACCTTGTCAGACCAGTGAAGAAAGGTTTCATTGAGCAAAAATAACTGATGTCAGAAAGATAACTCAAAAAAACAACCGAACAGTGTGCCTGGATGGCTCAGTCCATTAAGCGTCTGCCTTCAGCTCAAGTCATGATCCCAGGGTCCTGGGATGAAGTCCAGCATCAGGCTCCCTGCTCTGCAGAGAGTCTGCTTCCCCCCTGACCCTCCTCCCAATCATTCTCTCAATATCTCTCTCCCTCTCTCTCAAATAAATAAAAAATTTTAAATTAACATGTAATGTATTATTAGCTTCAGGGGTACAGGTCTGTGAATCATCAGTCTTACACAATTCACGGCACTCACCATAGCACATACCCTCCCCAATGTCCATAACCCAGCAACCCTATCCCTACCCCCCACCACTCCTCAGCAATCCTCAGTTTGTTTCCTGAGATTAAGAGTCTCTTATGGTTTGTCTCTGTCCCTGGTTCCATCTTGTTTCATTTGTTCCCTCCCTACTCCCAAAAGGCCCCCGCCCTGCCTCTCAAATTCCTCATATTATAGAGATCGTATGATAATTGTCTTTCTCTGATTGACTTATTTCACTTAGCATAATACCGACTAGTTCCATCCACGTCATTGCAAATGGCAAGATTTCAGGTTATTGATGGCATAGTATTCCACCAAATAAATAAATAAATAAAATCTCAAAAAACAAGCAAACAAACAAAAGGGAGAGGAAACAAAGGGAACAGCATGTACAAAAACTATATGGAAGGTGAAAGCACCAGAATTACAAAAATTGGCAAAATGGCCAGAGTGGCTGGAATATCGAAAACAAGGGGAAGCAGAGTGTGATAAAAGGCTAGCAATATAGTTGGGAGCTAAACCATGTTTTGCCTCAGAGACCATAGTAAAGACTTCTGTTATTACGTTAAGAATGATGATCTTTAATATATTTTAAGTATAGAATGACCTAAGATTTTCATTCTGAACGATCATTTTGCAAGTGGTGTAGAGACCATATTTTAAGAGTGTGATAGCATAGGCTGTTTTCTCACCTGGAGAGTTTTCTCACTCTTGCTCAGTCGTACTTAGATTAGGGGGTATAGAAAAAGTGGAGTAAAGTAAATCACTTACAGAGTTGGTTTTTTTTTTACAATGTAGAAACGACAGAATTCATTATGGAATATTGGATATGGGGATGAAGAAGAGAAAATTCTATGGACAACAAGATTTCTGGTTTGCAGAAGCAGATGATGTTGCCATTCCTGAGAAAGAAAAAAGCGAGACTAGGTTTGTATAATATTTTCACTCAATGTATTGCTACACATGTATATATTTTATGTATCTATAAGAATATCTTCTTTCAAATCTTAATTTATTAAAAAATTAAATGTAAAAAAAGAAAAAAGAAATTAAATGTGAATTTGAGGATTTTTATGTAATTTAGTGCTTCATGTATGTAGATATTCAATAAACCACGGTCTTTATGATCCAGGCTCCCTCATTTACTAGCTGGTTGACTTTATGCAACTAACTTAAATTCATTGTCCCTCAATTTCTTCAACCTTATAATGCGAATAATACTAGTGCTTGCCTGGGAAGAAACTAACTAACAATATTCCTGCAATCCATTCTCTCCCTTTACTACAGGGAGGCCTTCCCCTCCCCCCCAAAAAAGAAGTTGACCAAGTTAAATCTCCTCATGAACATGCTAATGACAAAACTGGTAAACACATTAATTATGCCAAGTCATCATTTTACCAAATGATGCTAATGAGCGATCCTTGTTATGGGACGAATGGTATCCAGGTTAAAGCCTAATCTCTAATATTTGAAGACAAGGCCTATAAAAAGACAATAAAGATTAAATCAGGTCGTAAGGGGGGCCTAATCCAATAGACCTGTCCTTATAAGAGCAGGAGACACTAGAGGCCTCTGTATCTCATCATATCACAGAAGGAAAGACCTTATGATGACACAGTAAGAAGGCTACTGCCCAGGAGCAAGGAAGAGAGACCTCATTAGAAACGAACCCTGATGGCACTTTGATCTTGGACCTGTAGCCCCTAACTCTGAGAAAATAAATTTCTGTTGTTTAAGCTGAGCAGGTTGTGGTATTTTGTTATGGCAGTTCTAGCAGACTAAGACCGTCCTTATCTATGGAAAGCGTTTAGCAGAATGTACCTGATCTGTTTTGATTCCTTATAGTAGCTGAATCTAGAATCTAGGGATTTAGGGGTCAGGTACCAATAACTATCTAAGTATGAAGTGGAAATGTGTTGATGTATTGAAATGTATTGAAAAAGCTACCTTTTGTGTAAAAAATGCAGCAACTTGCATTACTTATTTTGAGACTTCATATATTCATCTGTGCCAGAGTGAATCCTGGTACAGCAAGAAAGGACATGGAGATCTGTGTTGGTGGTCCCAGGCCTCTCCCTGCCAAGCCTGTGCCTCAAGATAACTTGTAATAAAGATTAGTAAAGCTTGATGCAGAGTAAGATCTCTAATTCTTTTTTTTTTAAAGATTTTATTTATTTATTTGACAGACAGATATCATAAGCAGGCAGAGAGGCAGGCAGAGAGAGAGAGGAGAAAGCAGGCTCCAGAGAGCCCGATGCGGGGCTCGATCCCAGGACCCCGAGATCATGACCCAAGCTGAAGGCAGAGACTTTAACCCACTGAGCCACCCAGGCGCCCCAAGATCTCTAATTCTTGATTGTCTGATTTGATAATACAATCCTTTGTGTTAAGATCACTATCTAAGAGAACTGTGGTGAGGATTAAATGAGTCAATGCTTGTGAAAATGCAGTACCAAGTTCATAGAAAATACTCATTAAGTATTGTTTTATTATTCTACTATTCTAATCCGAAGGAATGTTAAAAAGCTATCATTAATAGAGTGAATAACATGTGACAGCCATTTGAACTAAGTAAGTACCTTCTATAGATTATCTCACTTATTATCTAAAAAGCCCTAAATTCTCTATTATCATCATATAAGAGGCCTGAAGCCTCAAGACTAATTCATTTTCCCAAGGTCAGATAGCTAGTAAATTATAACACTAGGTTTTAAACTCAGACACTCTAACTCTTCAGTTGAGCTGTTGTTCCTAATTTCAAATCACACTCTTGCTATACTATCATGTGTCTGAAACCACTTTAAAATTTATTTGTCAGAGAGAGAGAGAGAGAGAGCAAGCACAGGCAGACAGAGTGGCAGGCAGAGGCAGAGGGAGAAGCAGGCTCCCTGCCGAGCAAGGAGCCCGATGTGGGACTCGATCCCAGGACGCTGGGATCATGACCTGAGCCGAAGGCAGCTGCTTAACCTACTGAGCCACCCAGGCGTCCCCTGAAACCACTTTAGATTGTCTGTCTAGGTGCTATTTTTAGTATGATGAAAGTATATATATTAACTAGCACCAAAAAGGCCTTAAAATGTTAATGCAGTTTCTAAATAAATGTGACTTCCATCTAGGGAGTTACTAACATCGGGAGAAATTTTTTAAAATAATAGAGAAAACTATTATTTTTACTCAATTTCTCAAACTGTAATGAGCCTTTTCTATGGCACTGAGCATAACCTTCCTCCTAACCCCATGGTACCCCCAAAAGATACATGGGCTGGTCAATTCTGAAACAATAAAACTGGAGTTTTAAGAAAATTAACAAGTGGTTTAGTGAGTTCTTCCTCTCTGTATTCTCAGATTATACAAGCTATTTCATCTCTTCATTGCTTTCTTGTATATAACAATAGGAATAAGCAAAGAAAGAGATACAAGTGAACTCTATCAACTTTGTTAATAGCACTAATTAGATCAAAATATAGGACTAAAATATTATTTTGGAGGATAAAAGAGTATTGATTTGATTTGAAGTTATATTTGGAAATGATATAGGCACTGTACATACTTTATTACATAAATGATAGTTATAAACTATAGGCACTCAATGTTGTCTTATCTCATTTTATTTATTAAGGACATTCATTTTTTTATAAAACATCTGTAGACTGGATACTAAATCCTCTTTCTATGGATTTTTACCAATCCACACAATACTGAATAAAATTATTAAACAGCAGTTTTCCAGGAACTGATGCAAGTAACTGGAAGGAAATTATTTAAGTAATGTTACCAAAGAAGCATTATGTTAGCCATTCCGTCCATTGTGGTCTTGTTTTCAGTCTGGACATCAAAAAAAGAAATTTTTCCTACCAGAGGGAGTAGACCAGAGCTTTGCCATTGCAGAAAACAGGGCATGGCAAAGAAAACAAGGTGTACAACAGTCATATTAGGAAAAGACCATATTTAAAGTAAGGTCTAGGAACTGCAGATGCATAGAAGAAATTTTTGCAAATAATAAAGGCTTTGATACAAAAAAAAAAAAGCCACCATTCCATGGAAGATTTGCATGGAAACTTCCAGAGGAATATTAGGAAGACTGGGGAGAAAATAAATCTAGATTGGACCACAACAGGGAATAATGCTTATGAAGAAGAAATGATACAGAAGTATTGAAAAGAAGGGCCATATGTACCCCAATGTTCATAGCAACAATGGCCACAATCACCAAACTGTGGAAAGAGCCAAGATGCCCTTCAACAGATGAATGGATAAAGAAGATATGGTCCATATATACAATAGAATGTTATGCCTCCATCAGAAAGGATGAATACCCAACTTTTGTATCAACATGGACAGGACTGGAGGAGATTATGCTGAGTGAAATTAGTCAAGCAGAGAAAGTCAATTATCATATGGTCTCACTTACTTGTGGAGCATAAGGAATAACACGTAGGACATTGGGAGGAGAGGAGAAGTGATTTGGAGGAAATTGGAGGGGGAGACAAACCATGAGAGACTGTGGACTCTGAGAAACAAACTGAGGGTTTTGGAGGGGAGGAGGGTGGGGGTTGGGCGAAACTGGTGGTGAGTATTAAGGAGGGTATGTATTGCATGGAGCACTGGGTGTGGTGCATAAACAATGAATCTTGGGACACTGAAAAAATAAAATAAAGTTTAAATTAAAAAAAGAAGAAATGGAAACTGACATCAGTATTCCATTTGTGAAGAATTTACACTTAATTTTATATATGTATGCATAAGTCAACTGCACATGAAAATATGTATTTGTTGTTTTTAAAAATCCTAATGTAAAGCATTTCTTTCCCTAAGCAGTTAGAAAGAAATACCATAGCTAAAAGGACCTGGAGAGGCATTCCACCGTAATTGGCATCCTGCACATTCTTACATAATGTGACAAGAATGCAAAGCCCTAACCACTCCTTTCTTAGGCCATTTCTCAAGGTTGTATAACAGTGAGCAATCTTGAGAGATAGGGTAATGCCCTCATTCCAAAGAGCAGGCTTCCTTATTGCTTGCTATAAAAGCAGGGGATTCCCACATTTGATGTTCTTTTCTTGTAACACAACCAACTACATATACAGGCTCCCAACTAAGCCCACTGTGTCACTCCCATGTGAATGAGGGCCAAGGGAAACTGATGCAAATATACAGATGCTCAAGCACTGATGAAAGAGTACCAGCCTAACTTACTAGTTTGCAAGCATGGTAAAATCAAATCACAGAACCAACAAACCCTGCTCCACTCTGTAATAAAGATTCCAAAGCCCAGAATAGACAAATGAGATAAACAGCATTTTCAAAATGAGATTTTTAATGGGTTTTATTTTTTAGAGCAGTTTTACATTTACAGAAAAGTTCCCCAGAAAGTTTTAAATTTTTATAGGCCTCCAACCCTCAATTTTATTATTAACAATTTGTGTTCATGTGGTACATTTGTTACAACTGACAAATATTAATACTTTATTAACTAAAGCCCATAGTTTACATTAGGGTTTACTCTCTGTTATACATTCTATGGGCTTAACAAATGCATAATGTTATGTACCCATCATTATAATATCACATAGAATAGTTTCACTGACATAAAAATCCCTGTGCTCGAGACACCTGGGTGGTTCAGTTGAATAATCATCTGCCTTTGGCTCAGGTCCTGATCCCACATTGCTGGGATGGAGTTCCACATAGGGTTCCTTGCTCAATGGGGAGCAGCTTCTCCCTCTGCCCCTCCCCCTGCTCGTGCTCTCTTTCTCTCTCTGAGAAGTAAATAAATAAAATCTTTTTTAAAAAAATCCCTATGCTCTACTTTTTCATCTCTTCCTTCTCCCTAACCTCTGGCAGATATTGATCATTTTACTTTCTCTTTAGTTTTGTCCTTTCCAGAATGTCATATAGTTGAGATCATAAAATATGTAGCTTTTTCACACTGCCTTCTATTACTTAGCAACATGCATTTAAGGTTCCTCTATGTCTTTTCATGGCTTGATAGTTCATTTCTTAACTTCATCCACTTATGGTAAGAGAAAATATTTATATAACATCTATCTTTTCTAAATTACTGAGACTCAATAGGTCACCTAACATATGGCATATCCTGGAAAATATCCCATGTCCACTTGAGAAGAATATGTATACTGTTGTTAAGTAGAGTGGTCTGTATATGTATGTTAGATCTACCTAGTGCATTGCATTCTTTAAGTCTTCTGTTTCCTTACTTATCATGTTCTATCCATTATTGAGAGTATATTGAAGTCTTTCAAATGTTATTGTAGAATTATCTATTTCTCTCTTATTTTTTCCAGTTTTATTGGGATATAATTGACATATTGGGTTAGTGTTAAGATGTACAAAATAATGATTTAATATATGTATTTATTGCAAAATGATTACCACAATGTTTAGGTTTTGTTTTGTTTTTAGAGAGAGAGCATGAGCACATAGGGGAGGGACAGAGGGAGGAGGATAATCTCAAGCAGGCTCCACACCCAGCATGAATCCCAATGGGGGGCTCGGTGTCATGACCCTGACATCATGACCTCAGCTGAAATCAAGAGTTGGACACTCACCCTACTAAGCCACCCAGGTGACCCTTATTTGACTATTCTTAGGTTTAACTGAACTGCTTTATCTGTTCTCTCAATCTCTATTTTCTGATTATCATTTATATATAAAATAAATACTATTAATAAAATATTTACTAATAATTACTTAATTCTGTCATTTTCCCCAGCTTTATTAAGATATAATTGATGTATAACATTGTATAAGTTTAATGTATACAGTGTGATAGTTTGATACATATATATACTGTGAAATATTTAATACAATATTAGTCAACACATCCTTCACCTCACATAATTAACATTTTGTTGTTGTTATGGTGACAACATTAAAGCTCTCTTTTTTTACCTGCATAATGTTTCCTTTTTAAAGTTTTTATTTACATTCCATTTAGTAAACATACACTGTAATATTAATTTCAGGCACAGAATTTAGTGATTCATCATATACATACAACACGCAGCACTCATCACAAGTGCCCTCCTTAATACCCATTTTATTGACTTTCTCCACATCTTCCTTTAGTTCTTTGAGAGAGCATCTTTAAGATAGGTTTTTTAAAAAAATCATTGTGTGGTATGGGTCCCCTGGGCTGCTTAGTCAGTTGAGTATCCAACTCTTGATCTCATCTCAGGTCTTGATCTCAGGGTTGTGAATTCAAGCCCTGTGTTGGGCTCCACAGTGTGGAGCATACTTTAAAAAAAAAACAAAACAAACATTGTGTAGTAGATCTGCCATTAGATATTTTCAAGGCCAGTTTCTGTTGATTTTTTTTTCCTTTGAGTGAGCCATACTTTCCTGTTTCTTTGTATGCCTTGTGATTTTTTTTTGTTGTTGAAAAGTAGATATTTTTATCTAATAATGTGGTAACTGGAAATCAAGATTCTCCTCTTCCCCGAGGACATACTATTTTTTGTTATTGCTTTTACTTTTTGTAGTTGTTGTGGTGGTCATTGTTGCTGTTGTAGGCTATCTCTGTGCCAAGAATCAGTTGCAGGTGTACAATTAAGATCATCCAGGTCTTTTCTGAGACCTTCTCTGAGCCTATACAGCCACATTCTAATTTTTCCCACACGTGAAGTTGTTTTCTAATGTCATAATCTTTAGTATCTGGCTCCCAAAAGTGAGGGAAAGAAAAAAATTAAAGGGAGAGGAAAAAGGTGTTGGCCCTTTAAATCCTCGGGAAGTCACTTCAGCCTGGGGGATGGGGGATTGTTACAGTAGGAGGAGGAAAAACAACACCTGCATCTCTGTGATAAGATCTTGAGATTTGGAGGATAGGTCTATTTTGCCCAGTTTGGTTCCTGCAAGCTGTGTGGAAACTGTTCCAGGAACATGTCCCTGCCTGCCACGGTGGCTGGTAATGGGGAGTTGGTAGTTACTACTGAAATTGACCAAAATTAACTGCAGTTTGCCATCTAAGATATCCCCTGCAATTTGCAAGACTTCAATAGATCCCAGAGTTGCGGAAAAAGTTGCAGCAGATTCTGCCGGTGTTAACTACTATCTCAATGAGAAGACAGCTTCCTGGTGCTTCCTACTCTACCACCTTCTGAGAATCCTTCATAATGTGTTTTTAACATTAATAATTTTATTAATTTTTCCCACAAAAAAGTACTTCTGACAATAATATAAATTACATTAAAAATCTAACATTCATGGATTTCTTTTGAACTTTATTACTATATATCTTTTGTAAAATTATTTCTCTAATTCTTGAAAGTACAAAATTAGGTATGAATGTAATTTTGTTATCTGGTTCTATATAAGATGCTATTCTAATATATAAACAGGTGGCCCTTGGTAATAATGTTTTGATTGTATTAGTGATATATTTCAATCATACCAGTTCTATTAATAATCTTATGAGATATATACTTTGCCATATGATTAAAAGGTAGTTGTTTGGCTATTTCATTGTGGTACGGTGGTATTTAAATGATGTAAGCAACATGAGGTGTTTTTAAAGTTGTTTTCAAATGGTTATATCACTCTTCTTTCTAGGATAAGGTTGGCCTTGATTAGTTCCTGGGACAGCAAAGTATCTTAGTAGTTGTATAACTACAAAGTAGTCACCGAAATAATGAGTGATTTTCAAGGTAGAAAATCATAAACTCAGAGAGATACAAAAGTACCCAAGAGGGGGTTCTTCCTGCAAAAATAATATCTCCTTTTTCCTGGTAAATTATATCGATCTTTGTCTAATAGATCACTCCTGAGTAAAATATGAACAGAGGAAAATAATTAAATTACTAAAATGAGGATATATTTATAATCACATAAATAATTAATAGAAATATTTTCCAATAATCTAGAAGTGCATATGCCAAAGTGAATTACATGGTTAAGGCTAGTTTCACTGGTAATTCTCACTGTGGCTCACTAAAGCATAACTCCTGAGCTACAAGTGTATGTTCTTTTTCACACAGACAGTGTAAAGCATATGTTACTTTATAAAGTTTTGTTAAAATACCATGAGCTCCTAAAGGGTAAATATATAAGATGGTAACAAGATTAAAGAAAGGAACATGTACTTAGAAAGTGAGGAGAATGGAAAGAGACTGATGATACAAGGATAAAATTGATGAAGCAAAGTATCACTAAAAGGTGAGAAGAGATGGAAGTCACAAGCATCAGAATTAACAAAAAGAGGGAGTTTTCTTTTCTGAGACTAGAAGGAAGATGGGAAGTGTATAAAAGTTCAAAAACTTTTTTCCAATGAAGAGAGAAATTAATAGAATTGATGTGATAGTCCTCAATCTTTCTAATAAAGAAAGAAGGATATTATCAAAGAAAAGCAGGGGGAGGGTCCTTGGATACTGGGTGAATATGAAATATTTAGAGATGAATGTAAAACTTGTTTAACAGCAATGAGCATACCTATTTCATGAGTGGATAACATGAACTAGAAATATAATTGACTTAATATTTCAGCAAACAGGGAGTAAGAGAATTGAATTATAGGACTGACCCAGCATTTGAATACAATTAATAAGAATTTCAATAAACTAGATAATGCCTACAGCCTGTGACTACTGATTAGTTGAAATTTCTTTCCTTACTGTAAGGAAGATCTGTTATTAACCATAATAATCCACAGGGAGTTAAAGCTACTGACTGTGGTACACATCACTGGTAAACATCAAAAAACTCTGGAGTAGAACAAATTGATCATTTGTATAATCATATCTGTTGTAAGCTAAATTGAGTAAGTTGATTAATTTATTGTTGTGATTCATCACTTCCAGATGATTTGACCAAAACCAAAATATGGAACTATGAGACAGAAAGTGTCCTGTTAGATAAATACAGTTGCACTGACTTTACTCCAGAAGTGACATTAAAAGGGGACAGGCTTTCTTTGGCTTTGGAAGACTATGCTTATAAATTACAAAGTTCTTACTACAAGCTTAGAAAAAAGTGCCTCCCCATCCTTTTATCTCGAACAAACAACCAAAACATATATATATATACACACACATGTGTGTTATAGCAGTTACAGCAAAGGAAGCTAACATACAGAATTCCTAAGAGACATAATACCACTGAAGAACTTATTTCCTGTCAAATCTCTTTAAAAATATTTATTTTTGCCAAATGACCATATCGCCAAAAACATCTTAACTAAAACCAAGATTAATTATTTAATCTTATTGAATGCTGAGTCCTGGGAGATATTGTGCTGGGTGCTAGGTTAGAAAAAGGAATCAAGATAAATATGATCCCTGTTCTTATGGAACTTAGCTCCCAGTGTAGAAAAAAGACATTCAAGAATTACAGAAAAAAATAATTATAATCATGATGAGTGCTAGGGAAAGATACAGAATGCTCTGAGAATATTTTATAGTACAACACTAAAGATCTTATCTAAATATTAGAGAAGTTTGTTGCAACCAGAAGTCATTATTTCTGTAACACATTAAAAAAATGAATAGGCTAATTTCTCAGAAAATTCTTTAGAAAGAAAATTCAACCTAAGCCAAGCACCTGGCTATGTACCTTGCATATTTTATTTAATTTACTTTTATAACAAAACCACAAGGTACCTATTGACAGACCCTGGTTTTACTCTCCAATTTGGTGTGCCAAGTGTGTCTTACACACTGTCATGACAGAAACTTAAAAAATTACCCAAACAATACATGAAAAATTTCTCAGTACTGTTTTCCGTCTAAATCTTCAAAACCTGCACACAAGCATTGCACAATTATCCATTCCAGCCCTCTCCTTGTCTTAGCAAACATGAATTTTCAGATTATGCAAAGACCCAATCACAAAATAAATAAAACTACTACCATTGCACAGCTTCCTGCTTTCTTGCTCTCCACTTCATTCCTATTTACACCATCCTGTGGTTACATGTCCTACTCTGAGCAAGGCAATACCTCAGTTGTCCCAACCAGCAAATTGCTCCTCTCTCAACATATAACAGTAGCAATGGTAGTTCTGAGTTCCTGATAAAAATAAGTGAAGAGGAGACACACAGGTCTAGTCTTAGGGAAAATAACTGTGTTGACCAAAACAAGAATATTCTCACCCACTGTTTTTACTTGTATTATTTGTGGATGATTCTAGGCAGCGGAGGGAGAGCCATAATAGTTTTTTATGTACCTATAAACATTTCTGCCTATTTTTAAGGGCCATATTTGGAGTTCCCCTACTGTTTCTTTATTCTGAATTTATGTTCAGCCAGTTCTGACTGCTTTAATCTTTGGTGAATTTTAAAAATTAAATTTCAAGTTTAAAATTTTGTTTGAATGTAACAATAGGTAAAATGTCTACAAATCAACAAGATGCTACTATTACACAAACTCTTCTTAGGTAAGAGGGAAAAATTATTGCTTAGCTTTTGAGAAAAATCCCCTTATGATTTTTTGATATAGCAGCAATAATTGCCATATGATATAAATTGAAGGCAATGAATAATAAGCCTTGATTATCTTCAAGGTCTTCAGATTCCTTCATAACCTCATATACTACCCTGTACCCTTCAGAGGTAGACATTTTGCCAACAGGTATTTCACTCATGAGTAATCTGAGCCCAAGTTTGTCCTTGAATAGGCACTAAAGGGGGACATTTGTTCATTACAGCTTCAATTCTGAACTTAAAGCTTTTATCAAAGACTTTCATCAAGATTAATTTCACAATGCCTTTTATGCATGTTGATTTCAGTTGTCACAAAAATAGCCCGAGTAAACTCTCATATTCAAGACTCTAATTCCCATAAGGCTCTGAATATCCCCTTTTTTGGCCCCTGTCCAAAACCAGAAATAATATCTGGGCCTTTTGAGACTCAGTCATCAGCAGAATGGCCTTCTTGGAACATTCTCTTCACTTCTTGCTTTAAAACCTGACCAAGCCTTCAGCGCTTTTCTCTGCAATTCAAAGTCCTAACTCTACTACTAGAAGGCCTGGAGGTAGAGATGACATTCCCATTTTTTATTGCTCCTCCCATACCATTCTTCTTCCCTCCTCCATAAACACATTCCATTTAAATTTCATGACATCAAACTACAGCATTAATTCTCATTTCCTTGCTGCAGTGCTGGAACAATCTTGTCTTCCTCCACCCTATTCCTTGAAGATTTTAGTTCCTAACTCCCCAATACTGTCTCAGACCCTATTCCTGTCATAAATTTCAGTTGACTTCTATGCCCACATAGATGATCCACCCAATGCATTGTCATTCAGTGCCTTGACCTTCTCTCTTCCAATTTTATCCTCCACCTTACTCCAGTTACTTACTCACATGATCATACCTGCACCTAACCACCCCTGGCATTATCCAATAGGCTCATGAACAAATGACTATGGTGACAAGGATGGAGGTTATCATGGGCTTAGCACATAGATTCCCACAGTGTCCAATCTGTCGATAGAAAAGATAACATTAATTCCTGATATGGCACCATTCCCTGAGGTGGTAGCCAGCTACCAGGTGGCAGACTGATTACTCTGGACTGCTTCCATTATGGAAGGGGAAGTATTTTGTTCTTACTGGAACAGACATTGTCTCTGGATATGGGTTTTCCTTCTCTGCATACAATGCTTCTGCCCAAACTATCATCCATGAACTTACAGAATACCTTACCCACATCCATGGTATTCTACATAGCATTACGTCTGATCAAGGAAATCACTTCACAGCAAACAAAGTGTAGCAATGGAACCATGCTCATGGAATTCACTGGTCTTCTCTTGTTCCCCACCCCCTTCCTGAGGTACCTGGCTTGACAGAACAGTGTTAACAGCCTTTTGAAGATTTTGAAGACTCAGTTAACAGTGCCAACTAGGTGACAAGTTGCAGGGCTAAAGCAAAGTTCTCCAGAAGTCTGTGTATTCTCTGAATCAACATCTGATATATGATGCTGTTTCTCTTACAGCCAGGATTCACAGGTCCAGAAACCAAGGGGTAGAAGCAGGAGTGACATCACTCACTATTACTCCTGGTGACCTACTAGCAAAATTTTTGTTCCCTCTTACTGAGACATTATGCTCTGCTAGTTTAGAAGTCTTGGATCCGAATGGAGGAATGCTTCCACCAGGAAACACAACAATGATTCCAATGAACTAAGAGTTGAGAATGTCACTAGACCACATTGGACAACTCAAACCAATGAATCAATAGGCAAGGAGAAGAGTTGTTGTGCTTGATTCAACCTGACCATCAAGGGGAAATCAGGCTGCTAGTCTACACTAGACATAAGGAATGTACTCTGTCCAGAATATGAGAGATACTTTAAGACATCTTTTACTATACTCCCTAAGTGATTAAAGTCAGTCTGTAAGAATCCAATCAAAATAGGACTACTAATGGACCAGACTCTTCAGGAATAAAAGTTTGAATCACTCTACTAGGCAAAGAACCATAACCAGCTAAAGTGCTTGCTGAAGGCAAAAGGAATAGTGAGAAAAAGGTTCTTACAAATACGAGCTATAACTACATGACCAGTTACAGAAATGAGGACCATAATTATCCTAAGTACTTTTTCCCGATTTTTGTTATATGTGTGTGTAATATGCATGTTATGCATGATATGCATAACAGAAGTATTCGCTTAGTGTATATATATGTATATATATATAATAAATATATGCAGCAAATATTTTTTCTTTCCTCTTATTCCCTTAAGTAACATGGAACATATAGTGTGCAAGTATTATTAATTTTATATCATTTGGTATTTAAATTATAGGATATAAAGAAGAGAAAGTATCATTCAAAAATTTTACCTCCTCTTGTAGGGAAGCAAGAAAACAGTATTTTAGGATATTTGGTAAAATTACGATCTTGTCATTGTTTCATTTGGAGATTAAATATGGTTAAGGAGATGTGTGTGAATGCCAAACTGACAACTGTGTAATTTTGTGTCACCTTGACTGAGCCACAGAATGCCCATATATTTGGTCAAATAGTATTCTCTGGTGTGTGTGTAAAGACATTTCCAAATGAGATTAACATATGATTCACTAGACTGTGTAAAGCAAATTGCTCTATCCAATGTGGATGAGCCTCATCCAATCCAATAAAGGCTTGAATAGAAGAAAAAGGCAGAATAAGAGAAAATTCACTTTCTCTGCCTGCCTTCAGACAGACTAGAACTACAACACTGATTCCTCTGGAACTCTAGCTTATCAACTTTAGATGCCAATATTTCTGTCTCCATAACTGTGTGAGCTAATTCCTTATAATAAATCTCATACAGTTCTGTTTCTATTCATTCCGTTTCTCTGGAGAGCCCATGCTAATACACTAAACTATTTCATCACCACAAAAATCATCCTCATGCTATCTCTTTACAGTCACACCCACCCTTCCTCTTCCCCAACCCCACCATCCTTAACTTCTGGCAATCACTAATCCATTCTTCATCCCTATTTTTTTCATTTTGAAGAATGTTATATAAATGGAATCTCATTACATAACCTATGAGATTGTCTTTTTTCACTTAACGTAATGTCCTTGAGACCCATCCAAGTGGTGTATCAAGAGTTTGTTCCTATTTTGATTAGTATTCCATGGTATGGATATAGCACAAGTTGATTAGTCATTCACCTACTGACAAACATTATGGTTGTTTTTAGTTACTGCTTATTACAAATAAAGCTACTATAAATATTTGTTTTTGTACAAACATAGTTCTCATTTCTCTGGAATAAAAACCCAGTTTGATGACTCAGTCTATGGTAGTTGGGTATTTAATTTCTAAGAAACTGCCAAATAATTTCCCAGAGTAGCTGAATGATTTTGCATTCTACCAACATGTATGAGAGATCCAGTTTCTCTGCATCCTTGCCAGCATTAGCATAGACACTATTTTTTACTTGAGCTGTTCTAAGAGGTGTGTAATGATACCTCATGGTCTTAATTTGTATGTTCCTAGTGACTACTGATATTGAACATCTTTTCCTGTGCTTATTTGCCATCTGTGTATACTCTTCAGTGCAATGTCTTCATGTTTTTTGCTTTTTGTGGATTGCTTAATTTTTTTACTGCCCGTTTTCTAAAAACTCTTTACTATGGTAAAACATACATAAAACTCATTATTTTAACCATTTTTATGTGTACAGTTCAATATTAGGTACATGTTGTGAAATCATCACCACATGTGATGATTTCCTATTCTATTCTAAACACTTTTCTATTCTAAACACTTTTCCTATTCTAAACACTTTTATCCTCCGAAACAGAAATTCTGTACCCATTAAGCAGTAACTCCCAAGTTCCTCTTTCCACTAACCTCTGGTAACTTCTATTCAACTGTCTCTGAATTTGACTTTTCTAGATACCTCACCTAAATGAAATCATGTAATTTTTTTTGTTTTATGTCTGGCTTATTTCACTTAGCATAATGTTTTCAAACTTGATCCATGTTGTAGTATTTCACTCCTTTTTATGGCTGGGATATTGTGTAGATATAACTTATTTTGTTTATCCACTCATCTATTAATGAATATTTACATGCTTTTTTTAAAAGCTTTTAATTTTGATGAAGTCCAATTTATTGCAAACATTTTCTCCCATTTCATGTTTAGTCTTTTCACTCTCTTGATAGTATCATCAGATACACAAAAGCTTTTTATTGTTGAACTCCCTGAGTTTTTTATTCTAGATATAAGTCTTTGTCAGATATCTGGTTTACAAATACTTTCTCCCAGTCTGTAACTTGTTTGTTCATTCTCTTAACAGGGTCTTTCACTGGGGAAGGCTTTTAATTTTGATGAAGTCCAATTTATTGATTCCTTTTAGTATTACGTCAAAGTACTCTTACCAAGCCCTAGGTCCCAATTATTTTTTCCTATGTTTTCTAAAAGTGTTATGATTTTATGTTTTACATTTAAATCTATGATCCATTTTGAATTAATTTTTGTATAAGGTGTGAAGTTTATTTAGGTCAAGGTTTTTTCTTTGCCTATAAATATCCAATTTCTCCAGCACAATTTGTTGAAAAAGCTACCCTTTCTCCATTGAATGGCTTTTGCATCTTTGCCAAAACTCAGTTGACTATATTCATGTCTGTCTATTTCTGGGTAGTCTAACCTGTTATATTGATCTATGTGTTTATCCCTCTACCAGCACCACATTTTGTTCATTACTGTAATAATATAGTAAGTATTAAATTTGGGTTAAGTGATTCCTCCCATTTAACTCTTCTTTCAAAATTATTGTTACAATTTCAGTTTGACTTTCCAAATAAATTTTTGAATACTCTTGTATCTCAAAAAAAAATCTTGCTGGGATTATAATGGGAATTATGTTAAACCTGTATGTCGGCTGGGGAACAATTAGCATCTTTACTATGAGTTTCCCAATCCATGAACACAATACGTATCTCCATATATTTATATTTTCTTTTATTTCTTTCATAAGTGTTTTGTCGATTTCAGTGTAAGTCTTGCCCGTGTTTTACAAAACTTACACCTAAATTGTTCTGTTGTGACTGTAAATAGTATTACATTTTTTATTTTGGTTTCCATGTGTTCATTGCTAGTATATAAAAGTATAATTGATTTTTGTCTATTATCTTGTATTCTGAGAACTTGCTGAACTCACTTTAATTTTTTTAAATTTTTTAAAATTTAAAAAACTTTAATATTTTGCTGATTTCTTGGAATTTTTAAAATAATTTCTTCATTTTGTTAAAAATAATAAGTTCATTTGTTCAATAAATTATTAGACTTTACTTTGTGCCAGATACTGTTCTAACTACTAGATATGGAGGTTACTGAGAAAATTAGGGTTTCTTGACCTCATGGAGCTTAGATTTTAGAGGAAAGAAAAGGACTGCAATCAATTAAATAACAATTAAATTAATTTCACATGATGGTTAAGTACTATAAAGAAATAAACGAGAAACATAATAGAGTGGTAGATAATCTAGAACTGATCCTATGAGGAGATGACTTCTGAGCAGACTTAAATTGTAGTAGCCAGAGAAGAAAATTCCAGTAAGTACAAAAGCCCAAAGACCTGAAAGAGGATGACCTGAGGAAGAAACCATAAGAAGGCCAGTGGCTCACATTGTAAGGAGGAAAGTAGTAGGAAAAGACTCAAGAGTTCCTTCATGTAAAGTCTTGCAGTTAACAGTAGGCACTTGAATCACTTGAATTTTATTCTAAATAAGATAGGGAGCACTGACGGTTTTAAAAGTTGTTAGGGAATTGCTTTTCGGCCTTTTGGCTAAGAACAAGTATAAAAGTTGTTGGGTTAAGTTTGGTGTGCGTTATTGAAATCATAAAAAATATCACCCCACCATACCAATGATTGGTATATTTCATCTTTTTACAATTTAAAAATGTACATGAACATAAACTGCATATATTATTAGTAATTATTCACAAGATGATTTATTAATCACAGTTCTTTCTAATCTACACAATGAGTTTGCTTTTGATTCTATAGAGAAATATAAATAACCTCATAACCTCATAGTAGTGGTGTTGCAGTTGGCCAACTCTAACCACTGCCTTTGAAAATGTCTTTCCTCTTTGCCTATCACAAATATATAAATGCATACACACTTCTCAACTAATAGCTATTTATTTAACCTCTGGTGCTTTCATTACCTTGTCTGTAAAATGTGTCCACTGATGTCTACTTGTTTTGAAAACTAATAAAGTATACTATATTGAGTCCCAGGAAAACAGAGGGTGTTTAATAAATGATATTTCCCTATCCTGAGCTTTTTCTCGTTCACCCCCATCACAGCTCCTACTTTCAGATCTAAGATATTTCTAAAACCATTTAATTCATAACTGGAGTCTTATAGTAAAATTTTATACAAAATTTTAAAGCCTGTAGTAATAGCACCTATTAATTCAATGATTAGGGGCATAACACACTTCAGCAAAACCTTTCCACAGACTTTTGAAAGTATTTTAAGATGTTAAACAAGAACATGGTACTGTATATAACTTTTAGTTGTGGGATAAAATCAATTATGTAAAATCACTTTCAAATGAAATCTTAAAGCAATAGAACAGCATATTGTGTATTTTTTTTAACCAATGGCAATATAGGAAAACATGCTTTAACTATTTGAGCATAAAAACCTACGAAATATTTTATTTCATGCATCTATCACTCAAGAAGTACTTTAAAAACAATGAGTCATGGTGCTTTTGGAAGCCTAATAGTATGACACTATGTTATCTGTGTTATGCAGACTGAGAACAACTTCCACTATGTTCTCAGACATCTTATTTTACAACATTCAATTTCTCAAGAGAGAATATTAACAGAAAGCAAGAAATGTTACTAATGATCTGTTAAGTTTTTAACTAACCAGTATTTTTTTTCCTGCCTATTTTGGAGTAACTACTTCACTCCTGTTATTCAGCAATCTTCAGTTGGCTTCAGTCATCTTCAGTTGGCTCCCTAGCAAATCCTTAACTAAGGCTAATTCCAAATCTCTGCTACTCCTCAAATTCACAGGCCTACCATTCATTCCTCTTAATGTTTCACTTTTTATATTATTTTTGTCTTCCAATACGGCACCATTCCCAGTGAAGTACAACTTTCCTCTGTAGTTTTACCCTCTATCTATTTGAAAAGGAAAAGTTCCAAAGTTATTCCTGTGCTCTAGCATGACTGTCTTTTAAACTCATCAACTGCCTTATTTCTCTTTTATCTTCATTTTCTTCCTACAAACTCAGTCTAAAAGTTTACTCTACTTGGTTCCTTTCTCATCTAAACTGCTATTCTTACGATTACCACAATTGGTATGTTAAATATGTTGGTGTAATCATTTTGTAAATTGGTAAAAGAAAAACATACAACTTTGTTCATTTTTCTATTGGAAAATATTTCTATTTCATTTCTATTCTATCTTAAACTATTTAAGTTTTGTCATTATTGGAGGCCATTTATGCCTAATTTCACATGTATATTAGCTAAAGCTGAACGGGGCTATAATTATGCTATTTTTCTTTCCAATTTAAAGGCCTCTGATTAAAGGCTATATTCTTATTGCAAATCCTTGGACTTTAACTTGAAAAAGTACAAGCATAACTGTAGCTGTTTACTGTAAACCATCTTCAGTGTCAGCATGCTCGCATAAAGGCATACCTCAGAGATAATATAGGTTCAGTTCCAGGCCACTGTAGTATGAAGTAAGTATCACAAGAGTCAAATGAATTCTGGGGTTTCCCAGGGCATCTAAAAGCTACATTTACACAATACTGTTGTCTATTAAATGTGCAATGGCTTTATGTCTAAAAAACTACATACCTTAATTTAAAAATATTGTATTGCTAAAAGATGCTAACCATCATCTGAGCTTCCAGTGAATCCTAATCACTGCTCACAGATTACCCTCACAAATAATTATTTTAAAAAGGTCTGAAATATTACAAAAACCAAAATATGACAGAGCCACAAAATTAGCAAATACAGTTCAAAAAACAGCGCCAACAGACTGGCTTGACACAAGGTTACCACAGGCCTTCAATTTATAAACCAGTATCCGCAAACTACTATTTACTCTAGCGCGTGAGGTGCAACAAAATGAGGTATTGAACACTGTGAATTTTTCACCTGGTTTTCTATTTGCAAAGTACTCTTCGAGATGACATAGGCAAATATATACTTTTCATTCTTCCTCACCTGCCACCTTTTCCTTACTCTTCCATTTTTTGGACACCTTTTAGTTTTTCAATATGACCCAAAAGCTCACTAAAAAGATACTTAGAGGCTTGACAAAACAAATCCCTACCCATACTGGCCCTCACTAAATGCACGCAACTGTCAGTACAGTTCTTACTTTAATAACCACAACACTGAAGGCACTCACATTTAGGAGCCTTAGCTCATTTCTCGACGAAGGAGTCAAGACTAAACCATTTCTCCTCAATCACAGTTTTGAGTTCTCTTCCTCACTTACTCCCCAAATGCTTTTCTCTCGTTTCCAAAACGTTTTCACAAAATTTTACACAATAGCGCTTCCTCAAGCTTTCAAGAGTAACCTGACCAGCACAGAACCTACAGAGGTCGGAAGGTGGAATACTAAAATCGTGGCCACTTCCTCAGCGTCCGCTCCCGGCCGCACCTCCCGGAAAATCGCCTGTGACTCGACACACGCTCCCCAATGACGCGAGCGTCGCCGTGCGACTCCACTGGAGGCGGCCGCACCTGCGCAGCTGCGAAGGAGCGGGGCGGGGCAAGGCGAGGAGGGGCGGGGAGGGGGCGGGAGCGTAGCCTGGAGGGTGGCGGCGAGTTGGGGAGGGTTTGAAGGGGGAGAGGAGGATAGAGAGGTGGGGGCGGCGGGGGGGCCGCGGGCCCGAGGGCTGTAGGGCCGGAGGGCGGGCCTTTCCGGAGGGAAAGGTCTTTCACTTCCTGTTTGCGGGAACTTCTGAATCCGGGTCAAGGAGGGTTCGCCTCCTTATGTTCTCTGCGGCTGACCCGGCACTTTTAGTGACAGCGGCTTCTGACACAACCTAGGGCTGGTTTCATCTTACGACCTGCTGAGCCCGGACATCCACACCTGCCTCGGGACGTTAAGTCGCGCTTCCTCCACCTATTGGGGGACAGCCACGGGCCTTAAGTGACCGCCGCCGCCGGGGGTCCTCGCCATCGGCTCCGCGCTGATGCTGAGAAGGAGCGTGGACCCGGGGCGGCGGCGGAGTGCGAGCCTCTGGCTCCGTAGGCCCGCCGCGGGCGCTGCCGGTTCTTACGCTCCCCAGGCTTGCCACCTCCCGCCCGGGCTTGGATGGGCCCCTCTGCCCGATAAATGTGGCTGCTGAGACGGCGGTGGCGGTGGTCGGTCCCGCTGCTGCTGCGGCGCCCCAAGTTCACCTGTGCCGCGGGACTCTACTGCCCCACGTCGGGACTGTCGCCCCCCGCTCCTAATCCCCTGGCCCCGGCCTTGCAGTTTGGCGACAATGGACAAGATCCTGGAGGGCCTGGTGAGTTCTTCGCACCCGCTGCCCCTAAAGCGGGTGATTGTGCGGAAGGTGGTGGAATCGGCGGAACATTGGCTAGACGAGGCGCAGTGTGAAGCCATGTTTGACCTGACCACCCGGCTCATCCTGGAGGGCCAAGACCCCTTTCAGCGGCAGGTGGGGCACCAGGTGCTGGAGGCCTATGCACGATACCACCGGCCAGAATTCGAGTCCTTCTTCAACAAGACGTTCGTGCTGGGCCTCCTTCAGCAGGGCTACCACTCGCTGGACAGGAAGGACGTAGCCATTCTGGACTACATTCACAACGGCCTGAAGCTGATCATGAGCTGCCCATCGGTGCTGGACCTTTTCAGCCTGCTGCAAGTAGAGGTGTTACGTATGGTGTGTGAGAGGCCGGAGCCGCAGCTGTGCGCCCGATTGAGCGACCTCCTGACCGACTTCGTGCAGTGCATCCCCAAGGGAAAATTGTCCATCACCTTCTGTCAACAGCTTGTTCGAACGATAGGCCATTTCCAGTGCGTGTCCACCCAGGAGAAGGAGCTGCGGGAATATGTCTCTCAGGTGACAAAAGTGAGTAATTTGCTGCAGAACATCTGGAAGGCCGAGCCCTCCACACTCCTGCCTTCCCTGCAGGAAGTTTTTGCAAGCATTTCTTCCACAGGTAAGTGTCATTATATTCCAGAAAAATCTCTCTTGGAAATTCAGTATGTCTCTTAGACACACACCATGTTTGCTTCTCTGCCCTGAAAACATTCTTAGGGAGAACAAATCTTAATACCCTCATCCAAAGTTTTATTCTCATCCACTTCCGTATTTAGGGTGTCCCTTTGTACCTTGGCGGGGTGGGGGGGGCGGTAATAGTGTTCCTATTTTAAATGTTGAAAACATTGAGGTCTAAGACCTTTGGCACTGAGTAAGTTGCTTAATTACCTAGCCTCTGCTGAAGTTATGGAATGCTTTGAGGATGACAGCGACTAAATAAAGCTATTCATTAGTGACTAATGATAGTATAATAATGTTTACCATATTATTATTGTACTGTGACTCTGTCATCTTGTCGTTACAAGTTTTTCTCCTGTTTTTTTAATTTTCCCACTTTTTTATTCATGGGCAGTGTGGTTTGTTTTATTACTGTGTTATCACAGTTAACTATGTAGCTTTTGCATATTGACTTTTTTTTTCTCCACAGTAGAAGAAGGGAAAGGAAAGACTCTGAGGACTTAAATAGATGTTTTTGTGCTCAGTGTATATAGCCAGCCCATGAACTACATCCTTAGAAAGTGGGAAGGAGTCACGTGATAATTGGCAAGAAAATGCTTTCTCACCAGGAATTTTACCTTGTATTTACATTCCTTTTTTGGACTTGGAGCTTTCAGCTCTGTAAGTTTTGAGACAATAGACCCAAAACTGTGTTCCTTTCCTCTCTACTTGGTACAACCATTCTCCTTAGCTATTTGAAATAGAACTTGTGAAGGAGGTGTCTTTTATCTTGGGAACCAGAAATAAGAGTAGAGTTTTAACAAGCTCCGTATATTCTGATGAATTAAATATGTTTAGGAAAGAATAATCAACTATATATTTGCAGTATCTGAGTTGTCTTATTTTTTCATTGTAATTTTTCTTTTATTACCTGTGTTGCTAGAACTGTTAGATTTCCCCAGAACTTTTTCAATAGTAGCAGTAAAGGAACTTGTCTTGAATTTGCTTAATCATTATATAGTTTAAACAAAGTCCCCTCAAAATTCACCTTTTTACTTCTTTAAGAGATTTCTTTTAAGTCTTCCTTAGAACAATCTAATGGCTACTGTAATTAATAGTTATAAGTTACTTTGGAAGATCTAAAGTGGGAATTTAAATGATACCTAGAACTTCTTTTCTGACTACTGACTTACAAATGAATATTTTAACACAACTTAATATTAATGTGACTTAATATTAACTAATGCAGGAGAATAAAGTAACTTATGAGCTGAATATGGTGATAGTGAACAGTAGTTTTTATATTGCAGTAGTTCTGTCTATAATGAACAATCATTGCTGCTCACGCTTCATCCCTCATTTCTGTAATTTAACGTTCCTTGGATGTTAGCCTGCCCATGAGGCAGAGCATAACAGCGTGTCCTGAGTAACACCTTTGCTGCAAATACATTTTTTTTTTGTAAATTGTTGTTTCTCTCTAAATACTTCACTTGAACCTTCTTGCTATATCCCTTTTTCTTTTTAATTAAAAAAATAGATACATCATTTGAACCTTCTGTAGCATTGGCAAGCCTTGTGCAGCATATTCCTCTTCAGATGATTACAGTTCTCATCAGGAGCCTAACTACGGATCCAAATGTAAAAGATGCAAGTATGACCCAAGCTCTTTGCAGGTACTTCTTCATGACACTGTAGATGGTGTTGTAGATTTGGGAGGAGGAAATACTTTATTGTATTTTGTGGGTAATGAAAAACTTAGATGTTTAAAACTGAAATCATAGAATGAAATACATATTCTCCAAATTAATTGGAATGAATTATTTACCTTATTATCTAGGTTTGACAGGTCTCCTGGTAATTCAAAGTCCATTTTCAATTCAGCTTTTTTTTTTTTTTAAGATTGTATTTATTTATTTGTCAGAGAGAGTAGGAGAGAGAGTGAGCCAGCACAGGCAGACAGAGTGGCAGGCAGAGGCAGAGGGAGAAGCAGGCTCCCTGCCGAGCAAGGAGCCTGACATGGGACTCGATCCCAGGACACTGGGATCATGACCTGAGCCGAAGGCAGCTGCTTAACCAACTGAGCCACCCAGGCGTCCCTAATTCAGCTTTTTTTTTTTT
>PISX010020770.1:0-35050 GCA_004024625.1 Mellivora capensis | reverse complement strand
CCTTTGGTACTGTCTCTTGTTCTTTTTTTTGTGGTGAGTTTTTCCACCTTGTCATTTTTTCCAGATAAGATTATATGAAGGAGCAAATAAAATACTAAAAGGGTGGCAAAGACCCTAGGAAAATGCCCTTTAAAGAAAAAATTGAATTAACTGCAAGACTAAAGAATCATGGGGAGAAAGCCATGAATTCCGCGCTTTGTTTTCTCCTCCTCTGGAGTTCCACTGCTCTCCTTGTTAAGTGAACTTGGTCTTGGCTGGATTTCTTTTGATCTTCTGGGGGAGGGGCTTGTTGTAGTGATTCTCAAGTGTCTTTGCCCGAGGCAGAGCTGCACCGCCCTTACCAGGGGCCGGGCTGAGTAATCCACTCGGTTTTGTTTTCGGGAGCTTTTGTTCCCTGAGCGCTTTCCGTAGAGTCCGGAGGACGGGAATGAAAATGGCGGCCTCCTAGTCTCCGGCCTGGAAGAGCTGAGATTCGGGGCTCCACTCCTCAGAGAAAAGCCCCGGCTACTCCCATCTCCCTTGCCTCTGGCCGCGCTCAGAGCTCACCCAGCCTGCGACCGGTTCAAGGTAACCCTGAGCTGAGAGCTCACTCCTCAGCTCTGTCTCTGTAGCCGGCTTCCCACTCCGATACCTGCTAGCTCTGCGACACTCAGACACCCCCGATCCTTCTGTGACCCTGCGGGACCTGGGGCCATGCTGACTCCGTGTGGGCTTCACCCCTGTTTAGCCTCTGGAGCGATGTCCCTCCATGGAGCAGACTTTTAAAAGTCCCGATTTAGTGCTCCGTTGCTCCGCCGCTTGCCGGGAGCCGGCCCCTCCCCCACGGTCTATCCTCCCGTCGCTTTTGATTCACTTCTCCGCCGGTCCTACCTTTCAGAAAGTGGTTGATTTCCTGTTTCCAGAATTGCTGTTCTTCCTCTCTTCCATCTCCCGTTGGATTTGTAGGTGTTCGCAATGGTTTGATAAGCTATCTAGCTGATCTCCTGCTACCTGATGTCGTCTCAGGTGCTACTTCTCTGCCATCTTGACCGCAATCCCCTTTACTGTGCTTTTCTTAAGTTGAGCTCATATACTGAGTCCAGCTCTTATGTTAACTTTTTGGTTTCCAAACACAAATATCTACAGGCATTAGCAAAGAAACAAAAGTTTGGAATACATGTAACTAGCCATTTGTTATCTCCTTTTTGTGATAGTTTCCAAATATTATTTTCTGAACAAAATCACTCAGCACAGAAACTGCTTTTGTTTATCTGCTTCCTCGTCCTCTCTTATGAGGCCACATTGTCAGTCCAGCAATACCGTCAGTGAATCAAAACTAACAAATCAATGTCCTGAAGCACTGCATTCATTAGACTGGCCCCTCACCTCTATCTGCAATTGCCCCACACGCAGGTTCCATCCTTCAGTATCTGCCCCAAAGTCCTCCTAGTGTGCGCCATAGACCCTGTACAACTTCTCCTTCTTCTCCAGTCTCCTGGATATACCCACTTTTGGAATCTACTCTTTAGATGATGACATTTTCTCTGAAATGGTCTATATTTTACATAAACCTCTCCCATGGCTCACATCTTGTGCACTGCTATCAGATCAAGGTAAAATATTTTCTAAATCAGGGAAAGCCTCAATTAGTTCTAGATGTTAAAAACACAGAATATCCAGCACTCAGTCAAAAACAATAAGAAAAAAAGACAAGACTTGATGGGTAAATCAACAACAAAATTTAATAATAGAAACAAACCTGAGAATGTCTAAACAGGGCAGTTATCAGATATGAGGCTTTAACATCCTCAAGATGAGTAAGTTAGGGGGAAAAGATGGATAACACGGGTGAAAAGTAGAAGCTACCAAAAAGAATAAAAGGAACATTCTAGAACTGGAAAATATAATAACAAAAATGAGTGATGTGATTGTCAGGTTAAACTGCATGGAAGTTAGACAGTGAGGAGGCAGGCCAGAGCAGATGCAGGATGGGAAACAAAGAAGGGTGAGGTGAGATTTTCCCCAGAGAGGAGAAACAGACAATGAGGCAGAAGCAGTATTTGAAAATGTAAAGCTTGAGTTTTCTATAATTGATCAAAGACATCAAACCATTGATTTAAGCAAGGTTACAAACACTAAGCAGGATATAATAAAAGAAACCCACAATAGAGCATAAAACAGTTCTAAATCAAATTTAGGGAGTAAAATCTCAAAATCAGCCTGAGGTAAAAAGACTTTTTATTTTCAAATAAACCACCATCAGGCTTTTAGCTGACCCTAGATGGGAAAGAACAAGCCAGAAGATACTGTCATGAACTTGCTAACCACTGAAGAAAATTAATCACTGACCTACAATTCCTTGGGCAACAAAATTCTCTCTCAAAAACACATACAAAACCAAGTTATTTTAAATAAGCAAAATGGAGTGTATTTGCTGTCAGGAGAACTGTTCTAAAGTAAAGACTAAAGGGAATTCTCTGGGCAGAAGGAGAAACAATTCCAGGTGGAAAAAGAGTATGGTAGGAAGGAAAGAAGAATAAACACATCAAAAGGATGAGTATGTGGATACATCTAGATGATATTTTGACATGTACAATCATGATATTGTATTGAAGATTGTTAAATACATATAGAATTAGTACACACAAAAATAATAGCACAAAGCTGAACAGTAGTCAATGTAGTTAGGATAATATAAATGAAGTGTGTACTGTAATTAAAAGACACGGTTAGTTGACCTCTGAAAAAGTACAAGAATGCAAAACAAAAAGGAGACATATCTCAAATATAAGAACACTGAGATATGGGAAGAATAAGAATGGGTTACAGTATACTATGTCAACCAACCAAAAAATGTCAGTGTAACAGTGCTAAGATTCCATAAAATGGAAAACCCTAAGACAAGAGGCATTTCATACTAGAACTTAATAATGTATTCTTTAGGCTTTTGATCTTGCTTGTTTTGGGGCATCTTGATCTATCAATTTTTGGATTCAGATCGATCAGATAAAAAGCTGGCCACTTTTACCTGTTTTCTCCTGCAGGTGTCTCATTTCGTGCTAGGTGTGTTAGGCCATTTCTAGGCCTATAAATACTTGGATGACTGTATCTTCTTGTTCTATGTTTTCTTTTGTCCATTTTTTGTTACTTTATTGGTTTTTTTTAATGCTATGCTACAAATAACCACACATTTAGCAGCTTAAAACAATACCCATTTATTATCTCATAGTATCCATGGGTCAAACTTACATGGATCCTCTGTGCAGGGTCTTTCCTGGCTGCTTCCAAGTGTTGGACAAGACTGGGGACTCACCAAAGATGGGGTCCTCCTCCAAGCTCATGTGGTAGTTGGCAGAAATCAGTTCCTGAGGTTGTAGAACCGAAGCTCTCAGCTGTTAGAGGCTGCTGTTCTCTGCCAACATGGTCTTCCACTCAACATGAGCATTTGCTCTTTCAAGGCCAATAGACAAGTATTTCTGGCCTCTTTTCTCTTAGTTCTAGATCATCTTTTTTCCCCCCCAAAAAACCCCCAAACAAACAGCTTTTGTGAGAGATGATCCATATGCCATAAAATGCACTCATTTAACATGTGCAATTCAGTGGCTTTTACTATATTCACAAAGTTGTGCATCCATCACCAGAATCAATCTTAGAACATTTTCATCATCACAAAAACAAATGTCACACTCCTTAAGTATCACCCTCCAGTTCCCAATATCCCTCTACCTCAGCCCTATCAGCAACTAAATTTCTGTCTGTAGAGATTTGTCTACTCTGGATGTTTCACATAAATGGAATCATACAATATTGATGACTTAGCATTCTTCATTTAACCTAATACTTCCAGGATTCATTCATGCTGTAGCATGTAATCAGTACTTCATTCCTTTTTATTGCTTAATAATATTCTATTGTGTGGATATACCACATTAGATTTTATCCATTCTTTACTTGGTGGATATATTGGTTGTTTCCACTTTTCATCAATCATGCTGTATATACATTTTTGTGTGGACGTAATTTTACTCTTGTGTATATTCCTAGGAGTAATATGGCTGGAATGTATGGTAATTCTATTCTTTAATTATTTGAAGAACTGCCAGACTATTTTCCAAAGTGGATGCACCACTTTACATTCCCACTAACATTGTATAAGGATTCCAATTTTTTAATATGCTTGCCAAGACTTGAAATAATCCATCTTTTTTATTCTAGTCATGTCAGTGGTATGAAGTGGTAGCTCATTACAGCTTTGAGTTGCATTTTCCCAATGGCTAATAAAGTTGAACATCTCATGTGTTTATTGGACATTTGCATATATCTGCAGAAATGTCTACTCAGATATTTTGCCCCATCTTTTAATGGGTTATTTGTCTTTTTATTATTGAGTTGTAGTAGTTTTTTTTTTTATATATTCTTGATTCAGGTCTCTTAAGTCATAGATGATTTTCAAGACTTTTCTGCCATTATGTGGTTTGTCTTTTCACTTTCCTGATAGTGTCTCTTGAAACACAAAAGTTTTACATTTTGATTAGTCCCTGTTACCTATTTTTAATTTAGGTATTTTGCTTTGGGTATCATGCTTAGAAAGTGTTGCCTAATCAAAGCTCACAAATATTTACACCTCTGTTTTCTTTTAAGGGTTTTATTATTTTAGTTTTTACACTTGGGTCTTTAATCCATTTTGAATTAATTTTTTGTGTATGGTGTGTGGTAGGAGTCCAATTTCATTCTTCATGTGGATATCAAGCTGCCCCAGCACTAGTTGTTGAAAAACTCTTCTTTTCCTTTTGAATTGTCTTGGGTCCTGTGTCACAACTCAATAACTATAAAATATGAGCATTTGCTCTAAGGACTCTCAGTACCATTCTATTGAACTGTATGTCTATCTTTATGTCAGGACCACATTGTTAGGATTATTGTAGCTTTGGAGTAAACTTTGAGACTGGAAAGTGTCTGTTCTCCAACTTTGTCTTTTTTTTTTTCAAGATATTTTGGGCTAGTTTGGGTTTCTCACATTTTGTGAGTAATGGGTCCCTCACATTTTATGAGTAATGGGTCTATGGAGCTCTTTATTCTACTTCCTGAAAGTGAAACTCCTCTGTAGACCCTCTTTTAAAGGACTAATTTGATTAGGTCAACTCCACCCAGAATGATGTGGCTTTCTATTATATTAAAGATCTCAGATTAGGAATCTTAATTACTTCTGCAAAGTGTCTTTGTATACCCTAACCTCATCACAGGACTGGTATCCCACTATGTTTACATGTCCTACCCACAATCAAATGGGAGGGGATTATACAGGTAGTATATGCCAGGGAGTATACATTGGGAGTAATCTTAGAGTTCTATTACAGTTTCTTATGATTCCTTTTTTTTTTTTTTTTTTTTGGTCTTAACCCTTATTTTGTCATTTATTAAGATTGATGCTCTAATTTTCTTTTTGCTTCATACTTGCCTAAATATTTTTCCATCCTTCTATTATCTTTTTTGTGTCTTTTTGTCTTAAGTGTATCTTTTGTAGAGACAACATGATATGGGTCCTTTTTAAAAATCCAATTTGTAAATTTTGATATTTTATTTAGTGAGCTACTTTTATTACTATTATATGATGTATCTTCTCTGCTATTTTCAATACTTGCCATTTACTGTATTTTCTCATTTTATGTTTTTGCCCTCCTAATCTGCATTTCAATGGGTCAATTGAAGTTTCTCCTGATGGTTCCATTCCATTTTTATTCTTATGGTTATTGCTCATTTAACTTCAAGGCCATTTTCATGTTTATTTACTCCTTTGTCTCCCAGTTCCAGTCAGCTTCAGCTGGTGAACTACCATAGGCTGCTGCTCCCTCCTTGGATCCATGCAGAAAGATTACAGAAATGAGAAAAACTTAGATTCTAGTAAACTAGCAAAGGATAAGAAAATAAAAACCACATGAGACACCGGGAGTGACTGGAGGCTCTAGGTTTACTCATGTTTTGTGGTAATCATTATTCACCTTTCCACCACAGAAATTGGCAGCAACCTCCACAGTGACAGGTATCAGGGACCCGAGTTAGGACCAGGGCAAGATTCCTTCCAGAAAGGGGAGTTGGTGCAGACCAGTGGGATCAAGGGTCTACTTCCAAGAAGCTATGTAGCTTCCAAATCCAAATCTCCTGGTGTAGTGGTGTAATGGATTCCTGGTGGGAATGTTGGCTTGGGATGAATACATTTTGCATGTAGGACTTTGCAAATGCTATGGAGAATCTTGAAATGGGGAGAATATTCTGGATTAAATGGGTAGGCCCGTTGTTAACCACAAAGGTCACTATGATGGGGGAGGCAGGAGGCTCAGAATCAGAGTCAGAGACAGATGTGAAAATGGAAGCAGCAGAGGAAAGAGAGCTTGAATAGAGAGAGAAAGAAGTTGATATACAGTGGGGTTATGGACACTGGGGAAGGTATATGCTATGGTGAGTGCTGTGAAGTGTGTAAACCTGGCAATTCACAGATCTGTACCCCTGCGACTAATAATACATTATATGTTAATAAAAAATAAAAAAAATTAAAAAAGAAGTTGATATACAGAGAGAGATTTGAAGAGGCTTCATGGAGGAAGGGACACTGAACCAAGGGATTCAGGCAGCCTCTGGAAGCTGGAAAAGAAAAAGAAATGCATTTCCCTGTAGAGTCTCCAGAATGAATATCTCTGGGGAGTGTGTACTTGCTGGCTAAAATAACTAAATACCTGAGGAGTACAATTATGAAGCTAAACCATACAAAACCACTGTTTTTATAGGTCAGTACCAGTCAAATATGAGTCATTCCCTGTGGTTCAACTTAATGCTCTAAATAGGAGTGATCAAACTATGGCCTGTGGACCAAATCTGGCCCACAGCATGTTTTTATAAATAATTTTATTGGAGCAGAAATACTAATTTATTGGAACAGAGGCATATTGCCTCCAGTGGCTTTCATGCTATAGTGGTTCAGCTGAGAAAGTCTTAGAGACCACATGACTTGCCAAGCATGAAGTATTTTCTAATTATCTCTTTACAGAAAAAATTTGCTGATCCCTGCTCTATAATATACCTTCTGAAGCAAAACTGTTAGAAAAGATTGCTGAAAAATTAAGGCAAGCAAGAGAAAATGTTTAAGAAGGTAAAGAAAGGTTTTCATAATCTGAAAAAAAAAATAGACAAGCATTTATTTAAAAAAAAAAAGGAGAAAAAAAGAACCACAGGACTAAGTAGATGTAAAGAACCAAAGGGGTGAATGGGTATAGTAGAGAAATGGATGGGGTATTAAGACATGAGAGGAGTGAATCATGGGGTGGACAAGCTGGCTGGGAAAAGTCCTCAGAAGGCAACAGGAGAGGACAACAAGATAAGAAAGGAAGATGAACTGATGTAAAGGAGAAAAGTAGAAGTGCTAATGTCTGCAGAAGTGGGAAAACACTAGCAATATGCTTAAATTGGGTGAATTTGAGTGTACTAGTCAGCTCTTGGCAAAGAAATGCTTTATACTAAGTCTTTACTTACCCTGGTAGCTAACCAAAATAAACATCCACTATCTGGTGCATGGGTCTAAAGGCTGACTGTAGCTTGGCTGGCTGTTGCCAACCTATTCACACTGTTGCCTGAGGTACTCTCCTGGGCCTGTCTTTTCTAATAGCAAGCTCCACAGATATTCCCCTTATGCCCCACTGGGACAACATAGATGGACTTGCCCCTGTGGTTCAATTATAATAGCAGGACACATCTCAGCAAAACCATCAGGGAACTCTGGAAAACAAGATTTATTTAATCACAAGTCCTGGTGGGTATGTAGTACATTTCAGTGAGGTCTCAGAGAGAGAGAGAGAGCACAGACCTGGGGCTCCACCCTTATTAGAGGCTGAAGGTTGGGTATACAGGGTTTCATGGGTTCATTCTTTATCAATGAATTTAAGGCATAAGAGCTATAAGTGGAGGGGCGCCTGGATGGCTCAGTTGGAAGAGCGTGTGACTCTTGATCTCAGGGTCGTGAGTTCAAGTTCCATGTTGGGTATAGAGGTTACTTAAATAAATTTAAAAAAAACTTAGAAAAAAAAATAGGAGGTGAAGCATGGGAAAGGAGAATCAGGGTTACCCACGTGGTCAGGTTACCTAAGTCACCGAGGGCTTTCTGAGAAAGGGAAGTTCATGGGTGGGGTGGTCTGCTTCCTTATCTAGTTATTTGCTAGTACCTGTGTCCTACAGCTGGCAGTGTTTGTTTGAGTTAGAGTTTGAAATGGATCCCTTGGAAGTCAATAACTCAATATGGACACTTATATTGCAATCAATAAGGTTTGCATCAGGCACTTACACTACACTTGGTCTAGGAGGCATGCTAGTATGGCTTCACTTTAGGTTGATGCAGTTGGGCTCACTTTCAGATGAGTTCAGAACATGGTTCTGGTGTCCAGACTAGGTGTTCCTACACAGCACATTATCAGACTACATCCTAGGGCACACTTTTACCTTGGAAAATCACCTGAGAACAAGTGGAAAATGTAATATGTCTTCACATCTCATCATAATCCTGACACATGGTCACTTCTGCCTCTACTGCACAGGGCTAAACCAGCCATATGCTGAAACCCATCACATGGATGGGGAAACCTATTCCATCCACTCTAAGAGAAACCCTGAGAAGTCACTGCAAAGGGTGTAGATGAAGTATTCTTTTTTTTTTTTTAAGATTTTATTTATTTATTTGACAGACAGAGATCGCAAGTAGGCAGAGAGGCAGGCAGAGACAGAGAGAGGGGGAAGCAGGCTCCCCGCTGAGCAGAGAGCCTGATTCGGGGTTCGATCCCAGGATCCTGGGATCATGACCTGAGCTGAAGGCAGAGGCTTTAACCCACTGAGCCACCCAGGCACCTCTAGATGAAGTATTCTTAAACAGGAGGGCTTTGAGGACTGCAGCAATGACTCAGTCTGTAACACTTGGTTATATAATGTGGAGTGTAAAAATCTAAGTACCAGGAGTCTTACATAAACTGTGGTAGATATCCTTTTATAGAGTACAAAAACAGGCAAAACTGAGCATGTCATGTGTGCAGATACTGGTGATTAAACTCTTGAGTAAAGGAAGGGCGTATATAGGGTGTCATGTACAATAAGGGAGCACATATTGTCAGATATTGATAACATTCTCACTCTTGGTTTAGGTGATAGATTGGAGACTGTTCATTGTCTTATACAGCCACACATGGACCAATGTCAGGTGTGTCATGAACAAAGGAAAGGATGATGTTTAAGCAAACTCTGGGCAACTAGGATTCATAAGAAAAGAAAAAGACAAGTAAACAAAATACTCAAACGCACCATGGAGTCAGAGAAAATCAAACATGTTCTGAACTTGGCAATTAATTAGGAAAGGGCTTAGAGGCAGTTTATGGAGTTACTCTAGCAGCACAGGCTCAGTGGGTCCTGGGTTGGTGGGACTCCTTGCTCCAAAGACCTTCCACTTTAGTAGGCTCCCTGTCTACTGGGCTGTGTCTTTGGGGTTAGTCTTTAGTGATCTGCTTGGCCTGAGAAGCTATGAATGACTCTTGCAGGAGTAGCTGGGAATAGCTGGAAGTAAGTGAGAGTAGTTGGGAATAGGTTGGAGTAGGTGAGAGTAGGGGGGAGTAGCTAGGAGTAGAGAGGAGTAGCTAGGAATAAGCAAGGGTAATCAGGAGTAGCTGGAAGTAGGTAGGAGTAACTGAGAGTAGGTAGGCGTAGCTGGGAGTAGGTGGGAGAGACACTTTGGATTTGGATGAAGGCAGTGACATCTGTATTGAGACTTGCAGGTGGCTGAGCCTCTGGGTGGAGGTGAGGGAATATCAAGCCCTGGTAAAGAGGCTGGGCCTGGGTGGGGAGGCAGGGTGCCATTTGGTCCTTGGTGAGGTGGGAGAGACTGACATGTGGTTGAAGATGTGGGTGTACACAATCAAAGTGTGATCAAGATAGCTTTGCACTTTTTTAATTAAAAAAATTATTTATGGAGATCACTTTGCTTCCTGATTCATGTGTACATTGATACCCAAGAGGCACAAATGCAGTACACCCGTTCTCAGACAGGGCGATACACTGAAACCTGGGATGGCTTCCTTGTCCCTGGGCCCTCTCCCAAGATTGATTTTACTGGTGGCTAGGTACTTCTTAAAACTCCCAGGTGCTTTTAACATGTAGCAATATTTCAAAGTCATTAATACATTATTAATACATTTTTAACAGTTGGGCAGTATACACTAAATTTTAATTTAGGTAAAGCTTTTGCCTCAATTTTCCATCTAGCCTTTTATTATATGGAAATACCCGTGTAATTTCACAAACATATTGGAAAAGTGTTGTCCATTACCGTACTGTTTGTAACAGCTGTAAATGGGAAACAAGCAAAAAATCCGTTAATAGGCAGTTAAAATACAATATGGTGTATTTACACTGCAACGTTTTACAACCTGACATGCTGACTTATGCCTACATATTGTTTCCTATGCATTGCCACTTCTCATGGTCAACAGCCCATCAGTCTTCTGGTCCTGGGACAAGATCTATCTCTCGGTTCCTCCAGGAACTTGTTGGACATTGGTTTGGGATTTTCACAGAGAAGCAGAATCTCTGAGAGCTCAGGGCATGTATACGCCCCCTCTTGCTAAAGAACATGTTTGTCCATCAGGTTGGCTGGGTGACCCTCACCCTGGTAGGACAGCAGAGGAAAGTGCTATTGGCCCAAACAGAGGGGGTCCTGAGGCCAGGCATTGAGGAAGCTGGGGTTACTGTGCAGGTGAGCAGGAGACCTCTGGATGGTCCCCACAGCTTGCCTGCTGTGTGTGAGCTGTCTGCACCAAAGGAGAGTGGTTGTGTCACAGGTGCTGGATTATGTCACAAAGTGTGCCCTGCCTATAGGGGCATGGACAGAGAAAAGATCAGGAGTGAGGGGGAGCCCTGACCAGAGATTAGGCACAAACTGAGTGCTAGAGACCCAGGAGAACCACTGGCTGAGACGTGGGCTATAGCCAACTGCATAAGGAAGAGGGAGCAGCCAGTGGGTATAGCAGGTTAGAGAGACCCCAGAGAGCCAAAGCCAGGAAAACTTGGGGCAGCAACACTTTCTACAGCCACATCTTAGAGGCCTAAGGTGCAGAAGCAGGAGTGGGTGGTGAGGTGACCAGTGTAGGTCCTAGCAGACCTGGGTCTAAGTGTTCTCCTTGGAATTGCAGACCACAGCTGGGGGATGGATGGGAGAAGGCTGGTAGCAGGCACTCTTTAACTGGTTTCTTGTGAGTCGATTTCCTCAGAGACAGGGGTGGCCCTAAAGGGGGAACCTAATGGCTCTTTCTTGAATCCAACTGGTCTGATGCTATTTTAGATCTTTGAACCTACAGCAACCATAGCCATCCCACCCTACCTGCAGCTCCAGCCCTGGGAGAACGAGGGGGCTTGCTTGTGTCCCGGGACGGAGGGCCCATGACTAGATCCTGGGGGACCTGCTTGCTCCTGCTCACCATTTTGGTGGCCCTGGTGGCCAGCACAGACCCAGGCAAAAACAAGGTCAAGGTGTTGAGGGAATTAAAAGTGATCAATGCCTCAAATGCCAACGTGAAGCAGTGTCTCTGGTTTGCCATGCAAGAATACAACAAAGAAAGTGAGGATAAGTACCTCTTCCAAGTGGTCAAGATAGTACAAGTCCGGCTGCAGGTAAAGATGTTCCCTCCCACTAGGCACTGTGCCTATGGTGGCCCTGACTGAAGCCAGACTGAAAGAGTGGGCATGGGAGAAAAACAATGATATACAAAAGTCCTAAGTATGTGAATGATCAAGTTACTTATACCTTTGCATGTTACTGTGACATCACTGCACTATGTATGCTTCCACTGTTGTTCGAAGTACTTTATGTGTACTAACTCACGCAAACTCCAAACTGCAAATCAAATGTTCGCGATTTGTATTTGCTAGGGTTGGGAGACAAAGTGAGTGCCATGAATATTCCCGAATAATGCTGCCATGGACAACATTTCAATCTATCCACATAAGGTAGATTGTGGGGTTGAAAAGAGGCATGTGGTCTATCTAATATATAGGTAATAAATTCTCTTCTCCTATAGTCTATAATTCTTTGAATCCAACATTCATTTAGTGCAAGTGGAGACAATCTGATTCTGAGTTCATAAAACTGCATCATCCCTCCTCACAGGGTCAGGAATGGCCCAGTGCTAGGAAACATTGCTTAGTTGGATTCCATTGAGGATGATGCTCCCCAGAGCTTGCAACACATGGCCCTGCATGCCATGGTCAAGAGGAAGCCCCCAGAGCGGGGACTGAGCTTAATGTACCATTCTCAGTCTGCAGGTTCATGGTGTGGCTTGTAATTCCACCACGAAACTTGCGGGAGTGAATTGTAAAGATAACAGAGAGGTCATTGTTGGTGGAGTTTACTCCAGTTTTTATATCTCCGTATGGCATGTCCATTTGCAGAAACTGAGCCAGTGTACATGTTGGCACTTATGACCGTCCTTTTGGGACCTTGTGAGTCAACAGTCAGAATTTCCAGTATATCATGCTGATGGTCCTCTGTTTATTGACTGGCACACTGCACAATCCACCTGGAGAACTCCTGGAGCCCTTTGAAATAGAGGAATGGATTCTGGCTCTTGTAACTTCACCAGACCCCTTTGCAATTGTCTTTCTTTGGCACTCAAGTAGCACACATATTCAGTGAGTTTCTCCCATGCCAGTTCTATGCTAGCTGCTGTAGATGAGGTGGAGATGGACAGAAATAATCAGACTCGTAGGGATCCAGCAGCCTAATAAGAAAGGAACAGTGCCAAACCCAGCATGAGAGCTGGGGCATCTGACCTGATGACACGGTACCCGGGGGTCCAGAAGTCAGGGGAAGTCTTCCCCGGAAAGGACCCGAGGAACTTGTAAATGTTTTACTGCACTGGCCTCACCATCACCAATTAAATGAGGATCTCTAGTTGGGACCCAGGTCTCATATGTGTTAAAACCTTCCACGTGATCCCAATACGCAGTCAAGGCTGAGAATCACCTCTCTAGGGAGTGATATTTGCTAAACCTGAGGGCAAACTAGGAGGGAATCAGGTGAAGGATGCTGGTTGGAAGTCTTTTCATTTAGGTTTCCCACAGCAGATCCTAGTGCTAGAATTCAAGTGCCAGTAGTTTATTTGGGAGGCCATCCCAGGAAGCACCAGGAGGCCGGAGGAGGAGGGAGAGAGGGTAGAGAAGTGACCAGTACAAATGAGTTACTGTGCAGGTGACCACTATGGGCCTACCTGTGGCCTTGGGAAAAAATGCAGATCCTGCCTCAGAGTTTGGTCACCCTGCAAGGAGGGAAGCTCAGTTGCTTATCATCAACTCCCATCCCCTGTTGGCTAAGAAGTGCCCTTGGCTCCTGCAGGTCAGGAAGCCTTCAGGCAGGGAGCCCCAGGAAGTGGCAGTTTTTGGGAATAGCAAAGGACATGGGCACCATTCACAGCATCTGCTACAGGAGGGGAGCCAGGAGGATTGGGGGGGCTGCACGGGGGCTAGGAAGAGCATTCAGGCATATCTGGATGCCACTTGGAAGGGACATGGCTCACTCAGCAACTCAAAGGAGACAGTGTGACTGGCCAGAGAGGTGGGCAGGGCCCAGACTGCTCAGGGCCTTGAAGGTCATGGGAAAAACCTTTTATCTTAGGAGTGTTGAGAAGTCACATAGACATTAAGTCAGGGAGGTCTTGGGATCCATGCGATCAGACTGTGGTTTTAAAACAGTCATTATGGTCTAGTTATTTTTAGAATGGATTGTGAGGGTTCCGTGAAAGTGATCATGTAACCAACAGCCTTTAGCTTCCCTCAGGTCCCCTTTGTATTTCGCTGGAAATGAGCACATAGCAGCCCTTTGCTGCCCTCCGGCTGATTGAGTAGAGAGGGCAGAAGTGTGGAAAGGGTGGATCACGGTGGTTAGGGATTTAAGTTTGGTTCTGGGCACCTACCTCTGTTGGAGCCCTGGGTCTCACTTGCTAGATGGAGGGTCACTTAGTTTCCTCTGCCCAGTTTCCCTACGGAAAGCAAAGGGAGTGGCAGCCTCCCAGCAGAGGGCTGGTGTGCAGCCTGTTTTACTGTCTGCCAAGCTCGAGGAGCAGTGTCAGGCAGAGAGTAAGCACCTGGTCAGGGCTAGCATGCATTAGGACTGAAGTGAAGTCCTGTTGGTGTTTGGGTTTGCCTCCATGATATTTTCGAGGTTCCCAACTTAACACTCAAACCCTAGGAGCAACTCTGTCAGTGTCTTGTTGATGTCAACTAACCAGCCTCTCCCCCATGGCAGGCCAGAGTCACCTTGTTAATTCTGTGGAATGTAGCTAAAATGTAATACAATTCTATTAAAGACTTGAAGAGAGCCATGAGGAAAGACACCCCCTTTGCCTCCTGCTATAATCTCTTAAAACCAGATAAAAAGTGATTTACATGAGCGTCATGAGTGGCCTTAACCACACTCAGCCATTAATGAGTTCCGAAACTGCTGATGTTTTGCAGCCAACCTACTGCTTCTCTGTTTACTAAACACCCAACAGAGAACAGCAAAACCAACTCCATCCAGCACGGCCCCTTTAAGGACTGCTGGCTAAGGTGGTGGAGAAGCCCTCCAAAGCAGGAGATGTCACCAGATAGCAGACTCAGAGGGAGGGTGTGGGAAAGGAATCAGAGGGGGCATCCAATGCGGTCTCAGAGCCTGTCCTTTCTTCTGGCCTGTGGCAACCTGTAGTATCTCAGGCCCAGGACAGCTGATGGTTCTGGTGACCTCATTCTTCTCCCTGATCCTTCATGGAGCATGAGGCATGCCCTGGACTCTGGAGAGAGGGGATGGGGAGTATGTGATAGGGAGAGAGGATGAGGGGGAAAGTGTTTTGTTGTTGTTGTTGTTGTTGTTTTTGCTAAAACTTTAAGAAAGTAAAATAAAAATCTTTTGAATAAAATGACACCGTTGCTAATTGACAGGTTACGGATCGTTTGGAATACTTTATTGATGTCGTAATTGGCCGCAGCAATTGTAGAAAGTTTTCAAACAATACTGAAAACTGTTCCATTCAAGAGAACTCTAAACTGGAAAAGGTAGGTGACCAAATTTCTGTGATGGTCTCAGCTGCTCTGAGCCCCAGACAGAAGAACTCGGAGTGCCTGTATCCTCTCTCTGAGGTCTGGATCACTCCCAAAGTTCTGCCCCGGAAGTGGGCTTTAGAGCAGAGGGTAGAGAACAAGGGAATGTGCTGAACCCCTCTGAGTCTTTCCCTACCCCTCATCCCAGGGGAAGAATGCTGTCAGGGTCACTCTTACTGCAAGGGCTTCATCAACTCTGGCCTCTTGGTGCAGGAAAACTTGACAACAAGTTGTCCTGAAAGTCTGTCCTCTTGGACCCAGAGGACCTAGAGCAACTCAGCCATTGCTGGCCCCACATTGCTCATTCTAGTGAAGACACAAAAGGAAATTCATTCATCCACTCAGCTATGCATCAAAGCTTACTTTGCCCCGCTGGTATTTTGGGTGCTGGAGATTAAGCAGTGACTAGGCCGGACAGTGTTCCCTTCCCCTCACACTTAAAGTTGATTCTTGCCAGGCTCAGCCATGATTTCCAGGAAGGTCATGGAAGAGCCCAAAGACCCCCCCCCAAAAAAGGGCTGATCTGACCCAGGGTCTTTTAACCTCAAGCCTGTATTTCTGATCTCAGAGGTGGGGAGAGCCCTGCATTGATCCAAGTCCTTAGTGTGATTTTGGTGAAGGCTTTCTGCAGGTCAGCTTTGTCTTTGCTTTTGTTTATACCATGTTCTTTTTTTTTTTTTTTTTTGTCAATGTTCAGTTAGCCACTATATAGAACATAATTAGTCCTTGACACAGTGTTCAATGATTCATTAGTAAGCGTAACACCCAGTGCTCATCACAGCACGTGCCTTCCTCAATACCCATCATCCTGTTACCCTCTTCCCCTACATTCCTCCCCTCTGAAAACCCAGATTGTTTCTCAGGGCCCATAGTTTCTCATGGTTCAAACCCCTCTCCGATTTCTCCCCCTTTGGATTTCCCTCTCTTCTCCTATGGTCCTTCATGCTCTTGCTTATGTTCTGAAATGGAGAGAAAGTCTCTTTGGAATAAAAGATTGTAGGCCCTAGAGCCCTCCAGACTGGTCTGGTTATTGGAACAAAAGGCATTATTAGACTTGTTATTAGAACAAAATACATTATTTAATTATTTAAGATAACATACATTAGATCATATCTGACATAGAATTGCTTTCTTTACACTATAGAAAATATTAGAGAGAATTAAAAATAAAATCAAGTTTACATCTGATCTCCCAGCAAAACATGATGATTGTTAGTATTTGCTTTCTATCCCTGGTGCTTGTGGGAACAGAGACTCCTCCAGGTATCCGCTGATGGCTGCAAAGGTCTAGCAGATTCCTAGGAATACTCATTGATGGCTGATGACCCATCCTCCATCATATTCCTAAGCTGATACCTAGCAACAGGACATATTTCACCCTCTTTTTTGGTATTACTGATTTTGCTGTGATTGTGGTCTTTTTCAGAAAGTAATGTGCAGTTTTTTGGTTGGAGCACTCCCCTGGAATGGTGAATTCATGGTGATGAAGAAGCAGTGTGCAGACGCTTAGGGGGTTCTGAAGCACCCCACCACCACCTTTCTCTGTGAAGAGATAAATGGCATGTGCTGTGTTACCAATGTGGTTTCCTCATGCATGCACTTTCCTTATTTTGTTTCCTAGTTTCTTATTAGGTGGTGGCAAAAGATGGGTATGTTCAATTCCTTTTTCTTTTCTTCCTTCCTTTTTTTTGGCCTCAAGGGAAACCCCTTGACTTTGGCCAACTTGGTGACTCATTACCAGGAATAAGTTTGTACCTGAATACAAAGGATGGAGTGAGGTCTGATTCCATTCCACACTGCAAATTTGAGGAGGGATTCATTTTAGATTAGGTAATAACCCCTTCCAGAGGTCTGAAGCCAGTGGGTGCTAACTCAACAGGTTCCTTCTGGAAGCCCCCTTTTCAGCCTGAGCCTCTTTTTCCTGAGAGTTCTGAGTCCACATGTCATCTGGGCTGGGAGAGCTCCTGCAGAAGAAGCAGTCTTCCCCTGTGGGGTCTCTGTGAATTAGGAAACTTGTGTTTCTTCTCCTGTAAATGTCAACGATGGTCACACCAAGAGAGGGGAAGGGCAATGACACCTCCAGAGTAAGCTGTGTTGTTTCTGTGTACTTGCTTGCATGTGTGTGTGGGGGGGTGGGTGGGTGGGTGGGTGTGGGTGCGTAGGGAGAGATTGAGAAAAAGAGAGACAGAGACAAAGTAGGGGAATGTGGAAAAGGAAGTGGGCAAACAGGGATGATAGCAGGAGATGAAATTCTCTTGAAGAAAATAATCATTAAAAACAAGTCAGTATAAAACCATAAGAGATTCTTAATCTCAGAAAACAAACTGAGGGTTGTTGGAGGGGAGTGGGTGGGAGGGAATGGCTGGGTGATAGACACTGGGGAGGGTATGTGCTATAGTGAGTGCTGTGAATTGTGTAAGACTGATGAATCACAGCCCTGTACCCCAAAACAAATAATATATTATGTGTTAATTTAAAAAGAAAGAAAGAAAACAAATAAGTCAGTCTAGGGACACCTGGGTAGCTCAGCCGGTCAGGTGTCTCTTTTCAACTCAGGTCATGATCCCAGGGTCCTGGGATTAAGTCCTGCATCAGGCTCCTTGCTCAGCAAGGAGCCTGCTTCTCCCTTTGCTTACTCCTCCCTCTGCTTGTGCTCTCTCTCTCTGACAAATAAATAAATAAAATCTTAAAAAAAATAAGTCAGTCCAATGGGGAATTATTTAATGGTTTTGCATATGAAAGTGTTCTGGAAATTAATTGCCCAACAGTGTGACTATGCTTAACACTATTGAACTGTATACTTAAAAATGGTGAAGATGGGGGGCACCTGGGTGGCTCAGTGGGTTAAAGGTCTGCTTTCGGCTTGGGTCATGATCCCAGGGTCCTGGGATCGAGCCCCACATCAGGCTCTCTGCTCTGTGGAGAGCCTGCTTCCTCCTCTCTCTCCCTGCCTGCCTCTCTTGCCTACTTATAATATCTGTCTTTCAAATAAATAAATAAAAATCTTAAAAAAAAGTCATCTTCTAAAAAAATGGTGAAGATGGTAGATTTTATATATGTTTACCAGGATTAAAAATTAAAAAAAAAATAAGTGGACATGTCTGTTTTAACCGTAGTGTTGGGTAGAGTTCAGAAGGCCAACTATATTTCAAATGTGCACACACAGGGGCCAGGCTTCACCTCACAGGTCCTGGAAGTTGGTAGTGATTGCAGTATTTCTGCTCCAGACTGAATGGGGCCATGAAAAATCAAAGGCCACTCCTTTTTTTTTTTCATTTTTTAAAAAATTTTTTCTTTTTAAAAAAATTTATTTTTTTAATTTCTTTTTAGCGTAACAGAATTCATTGTTTTTGCACCACACCCAGTGCTCCATGCAATACGTGCCCTCCTTAATACCTACCACCTGGCTCCCCCAACCTCCCACCCTCTGCCCCTTCAAAACCCTCAGGTTGTTTTTCAGAGTCCATAGTCTCTCATGGTTCACCTCCCCTTCCAATTTCCCTCAACTCCCTTCTCCTCTCCATCTCCCCATGTCCTCCGTGTTATTTGTTATGCTCCACAAATAAATGAAACCATATGATAATTGACTCTCTCTGCTTGACTTCTTTCACTCAGCATAATCTCTTCCAGTCCCGTCCATGTTGCTACAAAAGTTGGGTATTCATCCTTTCTGATGGAGGCATAATACTCCATAGTGTAAATGGACCACATCTTCCTTATCCATTCGTCCGTTGAAGGGCATCTTGGTTCTTTCCACGGTTTTAGGGGCACTCCTTTTGCCTCTGGTTCCTGTGTTTTACCCAACTGATGTATCATGGGTAGGGACACTGCACCACTTGGAGCAGCAGGAGACATGTGACATTCACCTTGCAAAGCCCTTTCTTTTCTGTGGCTCTCCCTGCTCTCCCCCAATTAGCCCCCATGATTTTCTTCAGGCACTCCCAGCTCCATGTCCACTTCTGATGAAGCCCCTGCCCTGCTTCCTCTTCCCCCTCTCAAGATACTCATCTAATCAAGGGACCAAGGTTTGGATCTGAAACAGGTTTTTGCATTACTTGGACCTACTATGCTTATCCTGATTAAGAGGGTTCTTTCCTTCAGGCCAGGAGGGCTCCATCAAAAGTTACCCTCCATCCCTCCACCTCTGACACTCGGATGGATCTCCTTATGTGGGGGCAGCGACCTACCACTCAGCTTTGGAGGGGCTTGCAGGACTGGTCAGCTTAAGGCTCCATGCGTCTCCGCTGTTTGTGGGATAGTGTAAGTCATATGAAAATGTTTTAGGAAAGACTGTGTTTTTGGAATAACATCTTGGAATTGTCTTTCCTTATGGACAGGTGGTCAGGAAACACAGGGAATCAGGTGTCTGGAGCAAGCCATCAGGGCAGTGTGGGACCAGCCTGGACATGCTGGGGATGGGGGTGACTGCTGCCTCTGCTCTGTTTGGGTCGGCCTCCCCCACGGGTCCAGAGATACGCCATGTATGTCTATGCATTCATAAGCAGGGGTCTATTTCTAAGTATATTTTAACATATAAATTTTATTTAATTTAACTTCTTTTCAATCTGTCTCTTTTCAATCTGTCTCTCCAAATCTCTTTCATTTCATGAAACAAAATGCAAGGCAGGCTTTACTTTCATTTTCTGGATTTCATGTCCTTGTTGCTAAGATGTTACTGGAGTACACTTTCTCTCTCTCTCTCTCTCTCTCTCTCTCACACACACACACACACACACACACATTCACTTCCTCTGTGGAAAAGAGAAGTCCCCCAATATAGGACCTGCAGTTTCCACTAGGTTGTACAGAAACTCTGTCTGTGGGCCTTGGACTCCAAGCACTTCTATCTGGATCTAGGACACAGGAGCACTGGAGCCCCAGGAGGCCATGAATATCAGGGAAATGGATCTTGACCAGACAAGCCACATGGTTTCAGTGCTGCCTAGACTCAGAACTGGTATGGGTGGGGTGGGGGTGTCCTGCACTCACCTGATGACTGGTCATAGCCATGCTGTGTGTGAGAACAAGAAATGAATTCATTTAGCCAAATCCTGGGCTGGGTGAGAACCACACAAGCTGAGACCCCCACAGGCAGACAGGGGTCTGCCAGGACCAGAGGTGAGCCCTCTGAGGACACATGGACAGCAGTGGCAGGGAGCTCAAGGCCTCAGACCTAGGAAAGGTCCAGGTGAGCCATGTGGAGAGCACAGTCCAGTCCTGATCTCCATCTCAGAGGATGTGAGTGCTGTCCCAGGTGTGATGGTTCATATTGCAGCACCTTCATCACTGAACCTAGCCCTGATCTGTTCTCCAGGACCTGGGAGAGCGTCAGGACTGCCTGGCTCCAGGGGCCTGCTGGAACAGAAATAGTGGGGGTGGATGTGCAGAGTGATTTTGCATGTCTACTCAGGGAGGGAGGGAATTTCCCCTCCTATGCAGTTGGTAGTTTTAGATTGGATTTTGTAGATGCATTTCTAGTGTCTCCAAAGGAATCAGGGACAGTCAATCGGTCAAGACCCAGGAAGATATGGCAGCTAGTGAGAGTATAGGAAGTGTGGAGGGACATCACCTCCATCTCCATGCTCTGCAGTGGGGGCTCCCTGGGAGTGGGCTGCAAGGTGGAGCTCTGGAAATGGACCCGGGACTCAGAGAAAGCGCTGCCCCATGTCCTCTTTCCCAGTGCCATGTTCTTCACTTCTTGCTCTCTTCTGGGTCTTTTGTCAAGAAAAAATTTACCTGAAACTTAGAATAAGACACAGAGAAGTCAGTATGTACTTTTCATGCAATTTTAGACATTGTTCAATGGGTCTAATGAGGAGTATTGAGTTATCCAGGGATTGTACCTCTGTTTGATGTTCTGTTCCTTATTGGTTAAAAGTCAGACTCTAAAGTCATGTGTTCATTTGTGGGCCTCTTTTTTTCCTGAGAGGTGCAAATGATTACTGACTCTGAGATGGGCCTCCTCACATCGCTGTCACTTGTTAGGTAAGGGAGAGGAGGTCAAGACCATAAGTGATAAATAAAAATATCAGTGAGTCAAAAGCTGTATTGATGGATATAAATGCTGGCCCCTAGTTCAAGGGCTTGGAGGTTAACACTCATCAGTCAGCTGGGAGTCCAGAGAAAGTAACACCAAGAATGCCATATTTTGCCCTTGACTAGGAGAGGGTAAGGGCTCAAACGGACAATTGCCACCCATTGCCAAATGGGGACTTTTTGGTTTTGAACGTATGATGCCAAGAGGCAATAAAGTGAACAATCTGCTCTTGGAGCAATAGACTTTCCCGTTTTCTGGTTCTAAACTCTTCAGAGTTTTTCTGTTTTTAATATCTGCATCCCCAAATACAGAGACATTCTGAGTGAGCAGCAGGGAACACTGACTACAAGTCCCAATAGTCTGAAAAGCCAGATTTCTGCCTTGTTAACCAGATTCCTAGGGATCTGTCCCATGCACAAAGGACGCAGATAGATCACCCAGGTACAGCTGATAAAACCCCAGGTATGATAGTCAGAGACTCAGGGACTATGCCCTGTGTCTGCGGTAAGGTGACAAAAACCTCAGGGCCCCATATCATGTCTGATTGTAAAATTAGCCCCTGACTTTGATTTTGAATAAAATCATACTAGTTTGTCCCCATAAACTACCTGAAAGCCAGTACTTGCTGCAGGACATGTCTAGGAAACCGATCCAGAGTGGAGATTTGACCAAAGCACATACATTGAACATCTCCTTCACCCATGTCATTACCATTTTAAAAACAGAAATAAAGAAAACAAAGGATGGTGTAGGCATATTCCAGTAAGCCAGTCAGTGTCATTGTGGTTGTTTCCATGAGGGAAATTTTACCAACCCAGAGTCTTGCTTCTATTAAAAAAAGAACATATTAACTTCTTAAAAAGAAGAAGAAGAAAAAAAGATCAGTTAGCTTTTGTGGGGAAAAAAAGGAGAAACCCCACTTTCTTGTGGCAAATGTCAAACTGGCCAAAAAGTCTTGTTTTGTTGGGCAGATACTGATTTATGCACTGAAAAAAGCAGTAAATACATAGTTTATAGGCTCTAACAGTAAGTGTCAGCAGAATAGAAAAATCAGGTAGCACTTACAAATCCATAGGCAGGAAATCCAAAGGAATGCCAACAATCCACCCAGACAAAACCCAGGAAATAAATTAAAGCATAATAAAGGGGAGCATCAAACTAAGAAAATAAAAATGTGATTGAAATTTGTAAATTTCATGAAATGGAGACTCTTGAATTTTGTAAGATAATGTCAAAAACAAGAAAACAGGCCCCCAAATGGGTCACTGATGCTAAGCCCTGACACTAAACTGAGATTTAGTTTTCATTATAGTCTGGGCTCTCCTAGAAACGGAATCTTAAAACAGTCAGTTGGGAATCATCTGATCAGCTCTAGTGAGGTAATCTAGGTAATGTGCCTGCCATACCCTAAAGTGAAGTAACCTAGTGACAACCAATCTGGTTTCTTTCTTTCTTTCTTTCTTTCTTTTTCTTTTTCTTTTTCTTTTTCTTTTTCTTTTTCTTTTTCTTTTTCTTTTTCTTTTTCTCTTTCTTTCTTTCTTTCTTTCTTTCTTTCTTTCTTTCTTTCTTTCTTTCTTTCCCCCATGTATCCTACTTGTTCCCACTTCCTCCTGACCATAAAAGTCTTTCATTTTGTACTGCTCCGCCAAGCTCCTTGATATCTGCTGGATTGCATGCTGTCTGATTCAAGAAACACTGAATAAAGCCAATAAGATCATTAAAATTTACTCAGTTGAATTTTGTTTTCTAACAAATACTAAACCTGTAGGATATTCATGAGAGACAGTTACCACATACCAATCTTGGCATGTTGGAAATTTCTTGGTAGACAAAGATACACCAAAGAACTGGTGATTAACGAAAGCAGGAGAGAAAGTATTAATATCAGGGGTAGTAGAATTTAGTCAAAGAGCATTAAGCAGAGTGAAGAAGAAGTCTTTCCCTGGAAAATTTATTCTGAGATGCCATGAAAATACAAATACAATGGCACTGACAGACACCTAATCCCAATATTATGGAAGTGATGAAATCACAAAGAGAGTGGAAAATTGAGAAAACTCAGAAGTTGGCACATCTGGTAGGGGGAAAAAATCAAGGAACTACATGAAGTAAGTAAAATAATGAGACCATTTTGTTTCCAAGGGACATAAAATGATTTCGCTGTACTCTACAAGGGAAGAGGGTAGGGAGAGAGAATGAAGCCCAGGACTGCAGCAGGAAAGAATGGCCAGAAGACCCCACATGGACCCCTTTAGGTTGAAAGGTGGGAAATATGACCCTTCTGCTGACTGTGGGTCCTTTGTCCCTGTTGGTTTTTCCTGGTAAATTGCACTCTGCCAACTGTCCCCAAGTCTCCTGTGGAGTATGCCCCTGATTTCCTGGCAGGAACTAGACCAAAAGTGGTATGTTCCAATTTTTCCCTCTCTAGCACCTCCTAGCTCAACCAGTGCTGACACTATAATTGTTGTCATGACACCAGCCTCTTTCCTCAAGTATTCAAAGGGCCATCAGGGGCAATTGTGTATAACCAGTATCATTTATGTTGTTACTTAACACATTTTCCTCACTTTCAAAATTAGATGTTGATGTCTATAGAGCAAAGGGACATGATGAAAGTTTTCTCTTGCCCTGTTCACTAGCCTTTGAAAGAATGTGCTGGGGCTGGGTCAACTCACTGCCATTGACCTCATTCAGGGCCAGTGAGAGACGCCCTGCAGACCTCCCTGAGGAACTGGACCTCTACTGCGGGTCCCACTGGTGTGGCTTTTCAGGAAGGAGAGGGGACTTTCAGTGCCTAGATGGACCTTCTGCAGGCCTGGTGGTGGGGACTGGACAAATCCCCCCTTTTGAACTTCCACCTCTGTCCAGAGCTGTTTTATTCTCCCCCAGGAGGCCCTCCTCTGCTCCACACCTGTCTGGCTATGGAACTGTTAGGATGCTTACATTTGTGAGTCAACAATAGACTCAAGCCAGGGCAGCGGCCTTGGGGACAGATGGTAGAAGTGGCAAGATCTGAGTCCTTGCCTCTGCTGCTTCCTCCCACTTGCTCACTCTAGGCCTTGTCTCACCAAAGAATCAAAAAATGTTGGTTCTATGGTCTCTTTTACTCTTGAGCTGACACAGAGTTTGATTGTTGCAACTTCAAAGTAGGCCAGGAACAAAACAGACTGAGGTGTTCTTGGCCAAAGAACAGAGAGTCCTTGGACTGGCAATAGGTTAGGCTTGAGTTTGGGAGATTTCCAGCTTTTATTTAGACACAAGGGTGCATCTGTAGCATGTACCCTCTCATCCATGTGAACAAAAATGGGAATCTGTGGATCACTGTTAGGAAAAAATTCCCAGGGCGTTGGTAACGACTTTGTTCCCTACCCACACAGCTTTTCACCTTGGACATTGCAAATGATAGGCTTACCCCAAGGTATGCACACTTGTAAGTGCCTAGCTTGCTCTGCCCTGCTCTGCTGGGAACTCATGGCCTAAATCTGGTCCCTCGGTGCATATGCAAAAGAAGCCCCTTCTGTACTCACTCACACAGCCTCACCTGCCACTGGAAAAAGAAATGGAATGTGGGACTGTTCCCATTGCCAAGATGGGGAGCTTGACCTATGGTGGAACTAGCTTCAACTTGCTCAGTGTTACAGCAAATTCACCCATAAGGCTAAAGGTCAGAGAATTGCTCTAAAGTCCTGGGAATCACACCCTTGGCCTTCCTCCTGACAAAGAGATTTTATCTGAAATAAGGGTGATTTCTGCAGGCTCTTTCGCAATTCAGCCACCCTGGGAGAAAGATATAAGAGCACTGCTATAAGAAGAATCACCACAGTAGACTATCATGGCTGGAATTACCAGTCACATAAGCCTATCTGCTTCACGGAGACTGGTGAATGCCAGGGAGGATAGGCAAATTTTCCAAAATGAGTCAAGAGCCCAGGTATCCTGACTCCAGGGCTGTTGTTTCATGTGTTTTGCTGGTTTGGTTTCATCCCTGGTTGTTGATGCTTCTGCAGCTCAGCATCTGTTTTGGCAAGTGGCCAGTAAATAATGGATGAGATGAAGGAATGGATGATGGGACCACTTTCCTTCCCAGGCTTATTTGCTTTTCAAGGTCACTAATCCAAATGGAACAGGGCTCCCTTGGGGCAGACTTTGAAACCTTAGTTGCACAGCCTTTCATGGGTGTCTCTTTCTGGTAAATGGCTGGAATCTGTTCTGAGCAGAACAGAAACCTCAATCTGAGCAGGAATCTCAATCCCTGCAGGTGGAAAAGGCTTCATGGAGGTCAGAGTGGAGGGAAAGAGGTATAGAGAGAGAGGGAGAAATAAATTGCTAAGCAACTTAGTTTACTAATGTTATCTGGTCCTACAGTCTGGGTGGCTCCAAGGTTTCTGCAAAGGAAAGTTCACCCATAGCAATCTGGAGGGAAGAGGAGTTGGAGGACTTGTCTAGATCTGCTTTCCCACAATTTGTATAGGAATGAGAAAGATACAATTGTTCATACCAAGTGGAGGAGTTACTGACTGATATAACCATGGAGGCAGAGGGTGTCAAGGGCCTTGGACTCCACCACAGCCCACAATGCTTCTGACTGTACCCTTCTTAAATCACAACCTTTGAATACAGGTTAGCACTATCCATTGGATGCCCTCTCCTTCACCTAAACCCTGCCTAATATGTCAAAAGTGATCTGTATTGAAAAACAGTAAAGATGGCTACTGCCATTTTGTAAATGGTTTGTTAGTTATTTCTTTTTTCCCCCCTAAGGACTGACTTATTTATTTTAAAGAGAGATCATATGCAGGGGGGCGCAGAAGGAAAGAGAAAACCTCAAGCAAACTCCTCATTGAATGCAGGGCCTGATACAGGACCTGATCTCACGACCCTGAGATCATGACCTGAATGAAATCAAGTTGAACGCTTAACTGACTGAGTCATCCAGGCACCCCAGGTTTGTTATTTCTCATTCCAACAAAAGTCTGCTCTCTTTAGCCAAAGGTCCAGGATGGGACAGTCTTAACAAGACAGAGAACTTTAGATACTAACTCTTCTACTCCAGTCAAGAAAAAACTGACCTCATCCTCACATATGTCAGTGAAACCTTAGTGGGAAGCCTAGATTTCCACCGTCATGGGGGCTATAATATGGCTCTCTACTCCTTGGTGTCTGTGGAGATGATATGGGGAGTCTGGACTTCCACCTGGTAGTGGAGAGGTCCCTAACTACCTCCACAAGGCAGTAATCAGGCAGTGCTTCTGGTCCCCTTGCTGAAGAGGTGCTGGAGAGGTAAGCTAAAACAGGAAGTTTGAATAGGAGCCAGAGTCACATAACATGATATGAAAATGTTCAAGCTTTAACAAAAGAATCTGTTTTCATACTAACCAGGAGGATCTCAAACTGAATCAATAAATGTAACATTCAGATGATAGAGATGTTAGGCATACCTAACAAACATTTTAAAGTAGCTGTGATAAAGTGGTCCAAGAAATAGTTATGAACATAAATGAAACACTCCTAAGATTAAAAAAAAAAAAACACCTCAGAAAAGAAATAGAAAATCTCAGCAAAGATAGAAGATGTGAAAGAGAACCAAAGTGGACATTCTATAAATGAAAAGTAAAATAGCTGAAATTAAAAAGAAAAAAGAAACACTGAATGGATGAGCTCACTAGTAGAATGGAGGGAGCAGAGGAAGTTATCACTAAGCTGGAAATAGAATAATAGAAATTATGCAATTCTCCAGATTGAATATAGGCATAAAAATAAAGAATGAAGCCTTAGGGACCAGTATGACTGTAAAAGGGTCTAAAGTTTGTTTTATTAGAGTCAGAGAAAGGGGAGCAGAGGAGAGGAATAAGGAAGAACTTTAAAAGAAAATGGCTGAAAATTCCCTAAATTTGGCTAGAGATATTAATTCACAGATTCTAGAAACTGAGCAAATCACAAACAGAGTAATTCCTTAAACTACCATTAAACTTCTGGAAACTACAGACAAATAAATCTTTAAGCCAGTCAAAGAAAAATGGCATCCTATCTATAGAGGGAAATCAATTTGAGGAACAGCAGATTTCTTATTAGAAAGCCTGGAACAAGAAAGGACTGATGCATATATATACACATTTTTTTTTTCTGTCAAAGCATGTAAACCCATTATTGTATAGACAACAAAATCCTTCATGAATGAAGGTAGAATCAAGACATTCTCAGATGAAGGAAAACTAAGAAAGTTTATACCCTAAAATCATGGTTAAGGGAAGTTCTCTAAACAGAAAAGAAACAGAAAAGAAAAAAAATCTCAAAACATCAGAAAAGAAAAAATGTAGGCAAATAAATAGGGTTTTCTTCCACTCTTGAGTTTTCTTTCTTTTTTAATATTTTTTATTTTATTTTATTTTTTATTTTTTAAAGATTTTGTTTTTATTTATTTGACAGACAGAGATCACAAGTAGGCAGAGAGGCAGGCAGAGAGAGAGGGGGAAGAAGACTCCCCGCTGAGCAGAGAGCGCAACATGGGGCTCCATCTCAGGACCCTGAGATCATGACCCGAGCCGAAGGCAAAGGCTTTAACCCACTGAGCCACCCAGGCACCCCTATTTCTTTTTTTAAATAAAGATTTTTATTAATTTATTTGAGAGAGAGAGAATGAGTTCCCAAGCATGGCAGGGGAAGAGGAAGAGGGAGAAGGAAAGAGACAAGAAGACTCCCAGCTGAATGCAGAGCCTGATGTGGGGCTCCATCCTAGGACCCCAAGATTATGATCTGAGCCAAAGTCAGATGTTTAACCAACTGAGCCATTCAGGTACCCTTGAGTTTTCTATATTTGACAGTTGAAGTAAAATTATAACATTGTCTGAAGTTCTAAATACATGTAGAGGAGATATTTAAGAGAATATATTAAGCAGAGAGGGTAATAAGATGTAGAGAAAGGTGAGGTTTCTACTTCACTTGAACTGGTAAAATGAGGGCACCAGTAGACTGTGATAAGTTATGTATACATAATGTAATATTTACACTAACCACTAAAGAAGCTGCCATTTCTTTTGAGATATCGCTCAAAAACACCATAGGTAAATAAATACAAATGAGATTCAAAAACATTTTTCAAGTAATTCACAGGAAGGAAGAATCAATGAAACAGAAAAAAACAACAACACAGAATGGACAACAGAAAATAAAATGGCAGACTTAAGTCTTAACATATCAATAACTAAATTAAATTTAAATGGTCTAAATACACAAGTTAAAAGATGGAGACTGGCAGAGTGGGTTTATAAGCATGACTCAACTTTATGCTGTCTGAAAGAAACTCACTTTGAATATAATGATGTAGGAAAGTTGGAAGAAAGGATGGAGAAAATGGATCAGGCAAACATTAAGCAGAGGGAAACAGTACCAACTATATTAGTATCAGAGAAAGTAGGCTTCTGAGAAAAAAAAATAACAGAGACAGAGAGGGACATAATGTTTTGATAAAAGAGTTAAGAAGACATAACGATCCCAAATGTGTAAGCACCAAACAACAGAGTTGCAAAATATGTGAAGCAAAACCAATAGAACTGAAAAGAGAAATACATAAATCCACAATTACAGTTAAAGACTTTCACACCCCTTTGTCAACAATGGATAGAAAAATTAGACATAAAATCAACAAGGATACAGAAGGACCCAACAATATCCCTGACCAATAGGAATAATCAATATTCATAATCAGCTGAATATACATTCTTTTCTGGTGCACACAGAAATTGTAACAAGATAGATCATGTCATGGTCATAAAACACACCCCAATAAACTAAAAAAAAAAATAATTAAAATCACACAGCATATGTTCTCTGACCACAATGGAAACAAACTAAAAATCAACAGAAGATCACAGGAAAATCTCCAAACATTTGGAGACTAAACAACACACTTCCAAGTAATTCATGGGCCAAAGAAAAAATTTCAATGAAAACAAAAAATATTTGAACTAAATTAAAATTAATTTTACAACATATTTAAATGGTAAGACACAGCAAAAACAGGACTGAGAGGGAAAACTATAGCACTAAACGAACATATAGGTAAAGAAGAAAAGTCACCAATCAATAACCCAAGTTCTCACCCAAAACACCTAGAAAAGGAAGGCCAAAATGAATGCAGTACTAGCAAAAGGAAAGAAAGAATGAAGAGCAAAATCAATGAAATTGAAAACAGAAAAATAATAGAAAAAAAAACTGAAACAGAGTTACTTCTTTGAAAGGATCAATAAAATTGACAAACTTCTGGGGCACCTGGGTGGCTCAGTGGGCTAAGCCGCTGCCTTCAGCTCAGGTCATGATCTCAGGGTCCTGGGATTGAGCCCCGCATCAGGCTCTCTGCTCGGTGGGGAGCCTGCTTCACCCTCTCCCTCTGCCTGCCTCTCTGTCTACTTATGATCTCTCTCTATGTGAAAAAAATAAATAAAATCTTTAAAAAAATTGACAAACTTGTGGCAAGAGTTTTAATGACAAAAAGATAAAAGACACAAGTTACTAATATCAGAAGTGAAATGGTATTGTTAGAGACAGAACCATGAAAAGAATAAGGAGATAAACAACTTTATTTACATACATTTGACAACTTAGATGAAATGAATCAATTCCTCAAAAAACACAAACTACCACAACTCAACTGAAGGATATGTAGATGGCAAATAAGGACATAAAAGATGCTCAACATTATTAACCATTAGGGATATTTATAGGGATAATTACAGCCCCAAGGAGATGCTGCTACACACTATCGGAATGGCTGGGGACAGATTGTGACACTATCAAATACTGCTGAGAAGGCTGAAAAACTGGGTCATTCAAGCATTGCTTGTGGGGAGGTAAAACTGTAGAGCCCCTCTGATAACTGTTTGGCAGTTTCTTTAAAAACTAGATCTGCAATGACCACAGGACCCAGCAATTTCCCTCCTAGTGTTAACGCCAGAACATGAACACTTGTATCCACACAAAGATCTGAATACGAATGTTTATGGTGGCTTTATTCATCATAGCCCCAAACTGGAAACCATTCGGATGTTTTACAATGAGTGGTGCATACAGGCCATGGATACTGCAGAATAAAAAGGAAAAAACTACTGGCACAGGTAACCACCTGCAGGAATCTCCAGAAAATTATATGTGAAAAAAACCCCACAAAGGTATATAATGCATGTTTCCATTTATGTAACATTCTTAAAGTGACGAACTATAGAAAGGAGGAACAGATTAATGGTTTCCAGGGATTGAGGTGGGGATGGAAGCAGGGTGCAGCTATAAAGGCAACATAAGCAATCCCTGTGGATGGAAATGTTCCATTTTCTGACTGTATCACTGTTAATATCCTGGTTGTGATATTGGACCATCATGCGAGATGTTACCCTTGGACAAAACTGGGTAAAGGATACACAGAATCTGTGTATGAGTTCTTACAACTGCATGTGGATTTGGAATTATCTTAAAATAAGCAAGTTTGATTTAAAGAAAACTTTTTAAAAAAGTTTTAAAAAACTGGGAGCTTGTAAGTCACCTCTCCGTCCTAATGAGTAACAAGCTGAATAGACTGACAATAGATTGATAAGAGATTGGAAGACACAGGGGAAACTGCTGCCCTGGTGACTGGAGAGACACAGGCGAGTACAGGGCTCATGGTTTACCAGAGCAAAGACTAGCAGAAACCACCATGGGAACCATTGTCAGAGCAGGCAAGCCTAAACTTCAATGGACAAGTTGCTGGAGGCTCAGTGAGGACCACTCAGAAAAACTCCAGGGAAACCCAGGCATTGCAGTGTGAAGGAGATGTCCCCGCAGTATTGTGAGATTTACCACCAGCAATTCAACGGGATTCCCCCAGTAAATATCAGAGAAAAGTCTCTTTCTATTTTGGGCAGGAGGAGGGAAAGGAACCATTTTGAAATACCCCAAAGCCCTCTATTGTTGACGAGGTCTGCCCTCAGGGGAAACTAGTTAACCAGGGACTAACCTGCTGGGTTATTGTCAGAGCCTCACTACACAACTTGTAGCTGGCTCTAGCTATGCTGGGCATACACAAGGCCTTATACAGGCGAATATAAGATTCTGTGTGAATAGATGGGTGAAAATAGGTCTCAGGAACTACAACGAATGCTGGTCTGGAATGTTTTAGAAAATGCAATGAGGAAAGAATTGAGGCAAACTCTAGAAGAGAGGATAAGAAGCAATCTTTTTCTCTATGATTGTTTTTTCTGGAGAACCCAAGAGAGTTGGGTGAAAAGCACACTCGGTCACTGGACTCATATAAGTTATCTGAGCAGGTGTGCACCCCACCATCCATGCTCTGCAGAAGTCCAGCTCTGACTGTCATGTTCAGAACAGCAGAGGCAACAGAGCAGACCTCAGAAAATATCTCCTAGAGTTTAAATAAAGCCCCCACATAATGTCATAAAAGATGATTCACTCTGAAATGGAATAATTCTGAACTCAAATGCACCCCAAATGATATATATGCCTCAAAATAGAGCAGAAGTCAGAGGAGCCACCAGGTGGCACAGACACAGCCCCAGTGATCACGGACATCTCGGCAGTCACCCATCCTAATGAATGAGAGCACGTGGCCCCACACCAGGAAGGCCAAAAAAGGAGGCTCCCAGGTGCAACCTCCTGGAGAGGGTTTGTGGGACCAGGATCCATTTTTCAGGAGGCTCCAGCCCATTGTTGGGGATTGACTATAGGCTCAGGTCAGCAGGAGGAGGAACAAGAGCAGACCCTAACCTCCCTGACCTCAGCAAGGGGAGGAGGAACATCCAAAGCCTTGGAAGGTGTAGGACACATGTCTGTCCTTTGGCCTCTGTCCTGCCCTTTGGTTGCTCCCAGGCCTCACTGGACCCCTCACCTCAACTCAGCACCAGACTCTTGTTCCTACTTGTTTCTCATTTGGTTCACACGTTCCTTCTGGTTTCTCTTCTCCTCTTCTCTCATTTCTTTTTCCACTTCTCTCTCATCTCTCCACTTGATGTTGGAACAAGGTATATGCCAATCACTAAGTCTATGTACAGAACCTTTGCTTCTTGGTTTTAGGAATTTAATTAATTATAGACACTGATCGTGTTCTCTTTCTCTGTGTCTCTCAAACACACACACACACACACGCACACACGATTCTTTTATAGAGCTTGGGGGAGATTCAGCTTATTACATTTGCGTGCATGTTGACTATGTAATTTTTCAAGAAAATCACATTTAAGCAAGAATTTGGATATGTACAAAGATATATGCACAGAATGATACTTATGTTGCTAATACTAGCAATGATGCAGACGACATATATTCAGAACAGAGGCTAGACCAAATCAATCATGGGGCATTATTCAGCCATTACAGGTGGAAATGTCTTGTTTATATGATGGGGAAAGAGAGAGGGGGCAGATAAAAAAAATCAATGAGCAAACTAATAAGATTATTCCCAGTATTTGAAAGTGCTGAGAGAATGGGTTAGTGGACTAGAGGTTGATTGGCAAGTGGGAGTGGAGGGTGAGAACTACCTGAGACAGGTGTATGATGCAGGTGACTAACATTCCATTTGCCCCACGTTCAACTCTTCACGTTTCCTGCCCAAGCCTTCTCCTCCATTCTCCGCCCCAGCACATGACACAGTGCCTGCTGCTTAAGCCACTAAAATCTGGGGTCACCTTTGACTTTTGACTCTTCTTTCTCTAGGCCTGGTCAGCTCAAACAACTCATAACTCCAGGCATTACTTTCCCCTTCGTTTGCTTATACCCCAGCAGCTGCCACCTCCTCTGAATTGCAATATCCTAACAGTGTTTTAACTGAGAATCTAGTTACTTTTGCCTTACTTCAATATATCATCTGTCATCATACAGATAATAATATTTAGAAAATTAGAAATCTTATCATGCCAGTCTGCTAGACCCCCATGTTTAAGCATTTGTTGTTTTGTTTTGCAAGTACTTCAGTCATCTAATGGGGAAAGCACAGTTGCAGGAGGAAGAACAAATGAGGATTTGGACAAGAGAGAATGGGACATGAAGATAAAGGAGGTAAAGTGATAGATGGGGCTATGAACACCATTACCCTACAGACATAGGTTCAAAAGGAGCTCCTGGAAGTTGATAAATTTAAGAAGTGTAATTATATTCTTAAACTTATACAAATAACTAGCAGAATATCTATTGATCGATCCATCCATTCATCCATTCATCCCTCCCTCCATCCATCCAAACCATGAGAAGAAGAAGGAAGATAAAGAGCTGGCATGTGAGCCAAATTGTCATCTTTCATAGCAAGGACTCACAATACTTTTATGAGTCCTGTGAAAAGGAACTGAGAGGAAAAGAGTGAGCACTTGCTTTTCATCATCTTAAGGTCTTTTCTACATTTTATTTTCACTGTGGAGCTTTGAAATTTTTATAGAAGTTATTTTATTTTATTATTCTATCTTGTTATTAAGAGCTAGAATATTATGGAAATAATTAACTTAGAATATGACATTCTGTGTAATCCCATCCCTCTGGCAGAAGCATGTGAATGGTTCAAAATTCCAAGATTTCCTTTTCTTGTGCTTAACAAATCACTATTTGGAAATAATCCAGATCTTTCTCAGCTTAATATTTTACAACTTGCCCATTTATCCAGAGCAGATATCATTCCTTGTCAGTATATGCACATTTTGTTTAAATTTTTTTTAGATCCCATTCCATGGATATTACCTATTTTTTAAATTTTATTAAGTTTTTATCATAATTCCAGTATAGTTCACATACAGTGTTACATTAGTTTCAGGTGTACAATATAGTGATTTGACAATTCTATACACCGCCTGGTGCTCATCGTGAGGAGTGCACTTCTTAATCCCCATCACCTGTTTCACCCATTGCCCCACCCACCTCGCCTCTGTGAGCCACAAGTTTGTTCTATAGTCAAGAGTCTGTTTCTCGGTTTGTCTCTCTTTTTATCCTTTACTCATTTCTTTTGCTTCTTAAATTCCACAAAAGTGTGGAATCATACGGGATTTGTCTTTTTCTGACTGACTTATTTCACGTAACATAATACTCTATAGTTCTATCCATATTGTTGCGAATGGCAAGATCTCATTCTTATTATGGTTGAATAATATTCATATATATATGCATATATATCACATCTTCTTTATCCATTCATCTATCAATGGACACGTGGGCTGTTTCTATAAATTGGCCATTGTATAATGCTGCAATAAACATAGGAGTGCATATATCCTTTTTTTTTTTTTTACTTTTTAAAAAATTTTCTTTTCAGCCTAACAGTATTCATTGTTTTTGCACCACACCCAGTGCTCCATGCAATATGTGCCCTCCTTAATACCCACCACCTGGCTCCCCTAACCTCCCATCCCTCACCTCTTCAAAACCCCTCAGGTTGTTTTTCAGAGTCCATAGTCTCTCATAGTTCACCTCCCTTTCCAATTTCCCTCAAATCCCTTCTCCTCTCCATCTCCCCATGTCCTCCATGTTATTTGTTATGCTCCACAAATAAGTGAAACCATATTATAATTGACTCTCTCTGCTTGACTTATTTCACTCAGCATAATCTCTTCCAGTCCCGTCCATGTTGATACAAAAATCAGGTATTCATCCTTTCTGATGGAGGCATAATACTCCATAGTGTATATGGACCACATCTTCCTTATCCATTCGTCCATTGAAGAGCATCTTGGTTCTTTCCACAGTTTGGCGACCGTGGCCATTGCTGCTATAAACATTGGGGTACAGATGGCTCTTCTTTTCACCACATCTGTATCTTTGGGGTAAATACCCAGTAGCGCAATTGCAGGGTCATAGGGAAGCTCTATTTTTAACTTCTTGAGGAACCTCCACACTGTTCTCCAGAGTGGCTGCACCAACTTG
>PISX010020769.1:0-35060 GCA_004024625.1 Mellivora capensis | reverse complement strand
AAAAAAAAAAAAAAAAAAAAAAAGAATAAGAAAAAAAAAAGAATATGGCAAAAAAAAAATAAAAAGATTAAAACAGATTTTGATACTCTCATGAGGTATATTAGCATGTCAGATTGTTTTGGTCTATTTTATGACTTTTTCTGTCAATATATCCTAGGACTGAATTTTATTTGAACAATTTGGACAATTTTTTTATTCTATTTGAGCTCAGTTTGGAATTCACTGGGATCTTCAGATATTTTTCCAATTTCTTTGTGCTCAACTAAGCTTTCATTACATCTTTGAATCTACTCATGTGAGAAAAGGCACGTGATCATGTCTGCTTTGGTCCCTGGCATATAAATAGGTGCTCAAAAGTAAAGCCATTCGTTGAAATTGAGTGGGATGTTAGCAGGATCGGCTGCTTATTCCCCTGCAGGATGGACTACTTTGCCTTCCTGCATTTGCATTCCATCTTGAGGCCTCAGAAAAACAATCTGTGTATAGTCAACAGTGGCCAAACTCTGAATTATTCTGGGAGAATGGGGTCATTTGTCACTTACTTGTGTGTTCCCCTTGGGTCTTAGGGGAAGGAAGTGAATCAGAGAAGTGGGGATGATGAACAGCACCTGGCCGGGCTCCCCATTCTGGAGAAAATTATTCCCAGCTGGATGTTCGGGCCACCCTAGTCCAATAAAGACTTCATGCTTCTACCCGTAATGTGTGTGGATTCTCCCAAATGGGGACTGAGGGATGGAAGTACATCAAGTGTTCTCTTCTTCCCTTTCTTCTCATTTTACAGGAAACTCATAACCACATCATAAACTCTGCAGGATATTTCCCTCGGGGACTTTTCTTCTCTTGCCACCTTGGTCTTCACTCTGGCCTCCTGGGTTTCTGGCTGCTAATGCTGCAGATCTGTGGTCCAACTGTGTGAGGCAGCAGGGCCAGAACCCCTCACAGAGATGCTCGTTAATTCACTTGATGGGCTGACTCCATATGCAGCCAGACCCATTAGGAGACAATGGTTCATTTGGTGCTTCAGCCCCTCCATAATGAAGCGAGAATCCATGGAGTCCCCTGGCTGCCAGGATGAAGAACAGGGAGCGAATGCCCTCCCCGCCCCTCTGAGCCCTGGCTCTCGCCTAGAAATAGAATTGGAACCAAAGGTCCAGACACCTCCTATCTCAGAATCACACATATCACACTTCCAGAGAGAAAGACAGGGCTGTTTTCACCTCTGTCCTCCAGCTGTGTCGGTCTCACGTTCAAACATATCTGGGGGCTCCCATACCACTCAGAAAATGAAATCTGAGCTCCCAAGCACCGGCTGTGGGAACCTTTACATCTGGCTGCAAACTTTCCTGCCAGCTTTATCTGTCTCTAGCCTCCGCTGTCATCCCTACATTATAGTCAAATCAGACCCCTTCCTACACCAACACACGCCCTTTGCTCTCTTAACCACGTGCCTTTGCAAATCTCATTTCCTCAACCTAGAATACCTTATCAGTCTATCAAAATCCTACATGAAAGACCCAGGAAAATGTCATGTCCGCACTATAAAACATTCTTATTTCCTCAAACAGAAAGTAATTTCCTGTTATTATTTTTCTTCTTATTCTATTCAACCTGGACTTGGGGTTATATAATTGTGTCTCTTAAAAGTCTCTCATTACAGGATTGTGAACTCATTGCACGGGGTCACCGCTATCTTATTTATCTCTCTCCTCCATGGTGCCTCATATGGAACCTTGAATATTTGAGGGACACTGGAAATGCTTAAATGGAAAGTCATCCTCTGCTAGTCCCAAGGTCTATTCTATATGATATGCTGTCCCAGGACTACTCCAAGCACTGATTCTAAGAGAGTATATGTTTTCCTCAGGGTTACCACCTCCAAGGTCTGGAATAGTATCAAGATCTGTCTAACTTATACTGAGTAATTCAGTACAGATCACCAAATTGTCTTGAGCTTTTTGGTAGACCCAAACTACACTATCCTGCAGGGGATTCACATTCTCTCTTTTTTTTCCTTCTTTGTATATTCTGTCCTTAGTATAATGCTGTCTGATGCCTGAATGCTAAGGTGGTACCTGAGGCCTTTTAACTTATCCTCTGGCCTCTACCTTGAGGAGCAGCTAAGCCAGTCCAGAAAGATGGCCCCATCACATTCGCCTCCTAGAGATTAAGTTGTACCATCCATCCTCCGTTTTCCTTCCTGTCCCAGCAGGTAGCTGATAACATCAAATATGCCTTATTGGGAAAATGCATTCCTGGATTCTCATTTTTTAAAATTTATTTCTTCATTTATTCATTCTTATGTTCATTAAATATGAATTGAATACATAGCATGTGATTATTAAATATCTAGTCTTCTCATGCATTCCCCAGAAAAAAAGGAAAAAAAAATCAACCAAGCAAACAAACAAAAACCCCCAAAACTATTTGGTGTCTTTCAATTGTACACAAAGGAAAATTAAAATTTCTTATCTTTCCATCTCTGTACTTACAAATACACAGACTCCTGTGCCATTCATACTGGCCTGCTCTCTGCCCCCATAGTTTCTAGCCTATGAACCAATGCACCTGACAGTCCCCAATCCTGAAATCTGTCCCCACCTCACCTCTCCCATCTTACCATTCCTATGGCTGATTCCTCTACTTTTGTTTCAACTTATATGAAAAATCCTCTATTAAAAAAATACTCTATGAAAATCCCCCCCCCTTTTTTGAGTCTAAAGACTGTGTCAGTGGCTCCCCCTCAATGTTCCTATCCTCCCAGATGCTTTTCTTTATCGTAACACTTCACCATATGGTATTCTACTTTATGTTTATTTGCTTTTCTCTCCCATTAGATTGTAAGATTCCTGAGGCCCGAAATCCTATTTCATTTTTCCTGGCATTCTTAGAATTGAGCACCATACCTATAAATGGTAGATGCTTAAAAGACTTCTTTGCTGGATGGATGGAGTGTTTCAATGATCTCCCAGTAAAACAAACATGGTAAGTCCTATCCCCTGCTTCAGGGAGTTCACATCTAGTGGAAAGAACATAAAGAGAGTAATTATGATACATTGTGCTAATGGCTACACTGGCGCCTGAATGAATGGAAGGGCAGCAGGTACCCGGCAATTTCTCAGGGATGAGGTGGAGAAGGGCAAGTGGGGTCCTTTTCTGCTCAAAGTGAGGAGTCAGCACCGGCAAAGTCAACGTCATGGTCTTGGATGGAAGTCTGCAGCAAAGCCCCAATTCCTATACTAGTTTATGCATGGATCCACAGGTTTTGTTTGTTTGTTTGTTTGTTTTTAAGATTTTATTTATTCGAGAGTGAGAGAGAGCACAAGCAGGGGAGCAGCAGAGGGACAGAGAGAAGCAGGCTCCCTACTGAGCAGGGAGCCCATTGAGGGGCTGGATCCCAGGACCCTGAGAGCATGACCTGAGCCGAAGGCAGACTTTTAACTGACTGAGCCACCCAGGTGCCCCCATCTGCCTCCAGTTTTTATTCCTGTAATCCAGGTCTTCTCATGATGTCACTTACAGATTTGATATGATTTTCTACACTCTGATTTAATTTCCCCCGAATTCTAGTATAAGTGCTCTGACCTTGCCCACTCATGCACAGACCTTCTGCCTCCTGTTGCCTATCTGTACTCTGCATATCCCCCCCCCCCCCAATGTCTGGACACACAGAATGAAGGCCTCAGCTTCAGCCTGGCTTTGCAAGTTGTGGCATTATTCAAGCACCGGGTGTAGCCGCCTGGCTGGAGTTTCACTGTGGGGATTCATTCTCCCAGAATGTGCATGGCCAGAGGAGAAGGTTTGGGCAAAGAGACCAGTCTTTGATGTAATAGCCACAGTGTCTGAGTCATGGTTTGATCTAATGGCCCTGAGGCTACCCATGATCCTAAGGCCTGATGGAACAAGTAGTTTCTGGTCAGGAAACGGTGATCCCAAAGCCATCCCAGATCTCAATGGTGTTGAAAAAACTCATTCTACCTCACAGCAATTGAAATAGTCAGCTTTTTAAGTGCTGCTGAAATAATACATCAACATTTGGGGTGTTAATAGACATTAAATATCCTCAGATCATTTCCTGTTCTGGCACCATACAAGAAGTTCAAAAGCTGGAGATCCCCAGTGTCTGCTCTATATTCCAACGAAGAGGAGCTACATGAGAGTTCTGTGGGAGATCGTGTGCTCGTGACAATGATGGGTTGTTCCTGGGACCTTGTGGAGCACATGTGCGTCTGGTGTGTATGTATTTACAGGGAATTCTTGCTGGGAAATAAAGGCAGAACTGAGTCTTTAGGGATAGGAAGTAGTTGTTCAGGTTCAGGGGAGGTAAGTGTTTCTCTAAGAAGCTGAGGAAGAAAGCAGTGAGGGGTGTGTGTATAAAATAGGAGATCTGTGATATTGGACAATACAGTGTCACTCAAGACATTGCAGGAAACGAGGCTGAAGAGCCAGTGCATGGAGGGGCATTAACGTCAAGCTAATGCGTTTGGAATTTACACCAAAGGGAGTGAGGAGTCTCTGAAGGGTTGTAAGCACAGGGAGACCACAGCCAGTTGTTTTTTTTTTTTTGTAAAGGGGGACAAGAGGGGGAGCCTCTTGCTGTGTCCAAGTCCCTGTCTCCCTTCTCTGTCTCCTCTAAAGCATAACTCCCTAGTATCATCATAATCTCTCCTATGGCTTGTCCCTAAATCCCGTGGTGGTTCCCCCTTCCTGAGCAGAGAAGGAGAACAGCTGGTCACCATCCCACTTGAAAACTATTCTTGAGATGTTTCCCAAAATGTGCTATATGTCTCATTCAAATTGGATTTATTCTGGTTTCCACAATCAGTGCCCTAGTTAACTGTTCCATGTTCCTTGAGAGTTGTGATACAGACCCAGGAGCTTGGGATGCACTGGGTAGTGAATGCCTAGGACCACCTGCCCCGAGAAGCTGAATGCACTCATCCCTCTAACTAGTCAAAACTCTCCTCACCACTGCCTCTTTACATCCTCACACAACTACTTGCATTCATTTGCTTTATAAGGAAATTTCTCATTTGCATATTAATATAGCTTCTCCAGGAAGGCTGGGTAGAGATATTATACCCATTTAATAGATGAAAAAAGAGACACCCAAGATCACTCAGGGCAGAGACAGAAGACTGAATTGGGAAGGAGGGCACCTATGTTCTTATCCTGACTCAGTCATTAATTAGCTGGGAATTACTGTAAAAGGAGGCTACACCTTTATTCTGAGACTGCATCATGAAGGAATTTCATTGTATTCATTAATTTAACTCCGACTTATTGAGTGCCCACTTTGTGCCAGGAACTGTTCTCAAAGGAAACGTGCCGAACAGAACTATCCCTGTGGAGCATTCCTTTCCAGTGGGGAGTTAGATGATAAACAGAAAAACAAGGGAGTGTATCGTATCAAACAAGTACAATGGAAACTACAGAGCATGATGGGACTTTATGCTAGATGGTGCTATCTTCTATAGGATGAAAAGAGATTGCCTCTCTAAAGGGATAACTTTGAAACGGAGAACTGATTGAAGACAAAAAATAAGAGATGAATACAGCCGGTGGAAAGCATTCCGGGCTGAACAAACAGCAAGTTCAGAGGTCTTGAGGTGAGTATGTGCTTGGCATGTTCTAAGAACAGCAAGGTCAGTGGGGCAGAGGCCAGACCATGCAGAATCTTGCAAGCCAGGATGGGAACTTTGGATTTTGCTCTAGGGTGATGGAGTGCCATTGGATGGGATTTGAAAAGGATCAGATTCAGCTTAAAAAAAAAAAAAAAAAAAAGCCTATTCTGGCTGCTGTTGTTACTGGGCTGTTTGTTGGAACAGGGGCAAGAATGGCCACACTCAGAGCCCTTGGAGGTGGTTGGCCTCGTCTCTGTGAGCAGTGAGACTTGTGGTCCCTTCCAGCCCTACATTTTCCTATCTTGCTGCAGGCTATGTCTGGTCAAGTTAGGATTGGAATCCGGCTATTTTGTGTTCTACTGCACGCTCCGTTCCAGAGCACCAGATACAGTTCAAATGAGCCAGTTTCACACTCCAGCCTATCCGAAGCCATTAAAGGTTGCTCGTTACCAAGCTATAACTCGGCATTTTAGAAGAATACCTATGCCCATATTCCAGAGCCCTTGTGTGATTTCTGAAAGTTCTCACCTCCACACCTTTGGTCATGGTGTGTCTTTTGCTCCAAATGCTTATTCTAACCCTGTCAGTCCCTCAAAGCCCAGATAAAATAAATTCTGCCTCTTTGGGGAGACTTTTCCCAATTATCAGGGCCCACAGCCTTCTGTTTATTATCAAGCACCTGCTCTGTAGCAGGCTGTCAGTGCTGGATATGAAACAGGGAAGGAGTCAGGCATGGTCCCTGGCCTCCTGGAATGTTCCTTTTTTAAGAATACCTACAAACAAATGCAAACAAATAGACCAAACAACATATATGCAAACAAATAGACCAAAGAACATCAGACCATGACATATCAGGAATGAGGAGTGTGCCATGAGACAGAGTACCTGTAAGGATATTTTAGATAGCGTAGTCAGGAAGGTCTGTTTCTGCCCAGGCTCCCTATCTGTTTAATGAAAAGAATATTTATGAGGGTGTGTTGATTAGGAAGCCACGCTCAAGTTCCCAACCAAATTCCTTACACAATGTGCGCGATTGACAAATGTCATTAGGATCTGAGTGAAAGAGAAAGGGAGAGCATGTGGCAGTAGTAGAAGGAAGAAACGAGGGAAGAGAGGAAGCAAACAAGAGCATATCTTGTGACAAAGGTATCTTCGAGAGGACAAACTGTCAAGCAAAAGTGTCCTATTTCTGTCTCTGTGGAAGGTGTCTCTGCAGGAGACTGACAACAGTTTGTAGAGTGAGAGCCTGCGTGTGAGGCTGTGGAACAGGTTTCCACCATGTCTCCACCATGGGTCCTCCTACACACCAACACACGACAGGGGACACAGATCACCCGTTGGTGGGCTGCCTGAAGGTCCTGCCAGACAGGATGGGGAAAGGTCGAGGTGGTCTCCTTTGCCACCTTAAGTTATCTGGAGTTCTGCATCCCATGGGCAAAGTGGTAGAGGTGGAAATTCTAATTTCCTCCAACAATGACTCCAGTTTCCAATTAATATTCTAGGAAGAGAGAACAGACACAAGCCTCTGGGGAAACTGTCACTACTCAGTGGCATTTGTTAAAATTAGCTGATGGGCAGCCTTCTTTTTCCCAGTAGAGACCATGAAAAGCTCATATCCACATTCATTCCCCTGACCGCACCCCCTTCATGTTCCCTGGGTGAATAAAATGTGACTTTTCTCCTAAGTAATTGATGTTCTTTCTGTCTTGTTCCCCGAAGCAGTACAGGTTTAGCAAAGGAAACAGTGTCTCATCTTCCTTGTTACTGGTTCTAATGACATATCCCTTGGTTGACAACTTACAAAACAGGAGGGGATGAGAATGGGGCCCTAGTAGACCTTCCAGTTGCCCAGCCCTGACCTATGGTACTGATAACTCCTACTTAAAGAGGGGATGTAAAGAAAATTGAGGATGGATGGGGAGAGAAGCCAGGCTCTGACCATATTCACTCACTAACTTGCCCACCCATCTGTCACTCTATCTATCAACTTATTGATAGATTAATCAATCTACCTTTACAAACTTACCTATTCATTCACTCATTCACTTGATCTATCAAGGTTCTTTGGTTATAAGCAATCTTGTTCTGAATATTTTAAGAAAACAAAAGAGGAAGTATTCAAATAATACCAAAACAACTTGGTCTCTAAAAGCTAAAGGAGGGGTGCCTGGATGGCTCAGTCAGTTAAGATCCTGCCTTCGGCTCAGGTCATAATCCCAGGGTCCTGGGATTGAGTACCATGCTGTGCTCCCTGTTCAGCAGGGAGTCTAATTCTCCTTTTCTCTGCCCCTCCACCCCTTCATGTGTGCCCTCGTTCTCTCTCAAATAATAAAATCTTAAAAAAAAAAACTAAAAAATTGTAATAGGTTGAATTGTGTCCCCCCCTCCCCGCCATGTCTCCCACTGCCAAAAGTCACACATTGAATTCTTAACATCCCAGGACCTCGGAATGTAAACATATCTGGAAATAAGATCATTAGCTTACTATTAGTTAAGCTAAGATGAGGTCATACTGGAGTCTAGTGGGTCCCTAATCCAGTATGACTGGCATCCTTATCCAAAGGGGGCATTTGGATGCAATGACAGACATGCACAGAGAGAACACAATATGAAAAGGCACAGGGAAAAGATGGCCATTTACAAGCCATGGAGAGAGGCCTGGAACAGGTTCTCCCTCACAGCCTTCACACAGACCCAGTCCTGCTGACACCTTGTTAGACTTCTAGCCTCTTGAGCTGTGACACCATACATTTATGTTATTTAAGCCACCCAGCTTGTGCTTCTTTGCTATGCTTTGTGCTGGCAAACCAGTATGATGATAGATATAAGAATGAGCAAGACCAAACCAAACAAAATAACTCAGGAAGAAAACAGCAGTTCTAAGAACTTCAGCTATTGGATCTGATCAATATCAATATCAATATTGGATCAATTTGGAGCTTGTCACTAGAAGACTCAGATCCAGTAGTCTTCCATCACTCTGTCTTCATTCTCGTTCCCACGGTGGGACTCTAATTGGCACAGCTTCATGAGGTGTCTCTGTCAGTTAGCCCCAGCTTGCATGGAGTGACACACCCATGGCCTCTGAGGACTCTCAGAGACTGGCAGAAACATGGAAGGGTGTTCGCATTCACATTGAGTATCTGTTCTGGCCCCAGCTCTTGGCTAAGTTCTTGGAAACTGTCTTCAAAGCAATTTTACTTTGAAAGAGATAAAGCATGTGTCCATCCAGCTGCACAGAAAGAGAAACACTAGCTCTAAGGGAAGCAGGATGAGGCATAGGAGTTCAGAGATGACTTACATAGAAGGTCAGGGCGAAGTTTCACAAAGAGGTTGTCCTATCCTCCTTGAGATGTGGATAAAATTTAGACATGAAAATTCTAAGAGAAGGATTTTTGTATATAAAGAAGCTCAAGCTGAGACATGGAAGCAACAGACGATTACCCATTGTGTTGGGCAGGGAAGTCTGGCTGGCAGAGACTGAGTGGGACAGAGCAGAGGTAAGTTCATTCAAACACTGTGGTCAGGTCACAAAGGGTTAGGTAGCTGTCTTGGAGGCTTGAACATGACTGAGCTGGTAGAGGGGAGTCAGCGTATGCTTTGCCAAGGATAGCGCCATGATTATAAGTGTGCTTCAGGTCTAAGATAAGGACAGCCGCGGTGGGTAGCCTGGATCCATGCTGGGAAAACTGAGGGCAGGTAGACAGAGATAATGGGGCAAGAGAATGAGGGCAAGAGAAGAGAGAATGAGATGACTGGAAGGAGTTGTGTGCATTTGACCCACACTTTCTTGCCTCTGTGACATTGGTCTTGCTGAAACCACCATCTGGAATGTTCTATCTCCATCTTTTCCTCCTTTGAGGCTCCACAAGTCAACCTTCTATAAAAACCATCCCCGAGTTTCTCATTTGGCAGGAATTTCCTCCTCCTCTGACCTCATCTGGTGCTTTAACCACACTGTTCTTCATAGGCCCAGAAAACATTTGTTCAAGGATTTATTCATGAAACGATTAACAAGTGCCTACGGTATGCCAGATACTCTATTAGGCAGCACAGTTCAAGAGCTAGGCAGCCAGCCTTTGTCAATATATAGGAGCTCTTTTTGTAAAATTCCCAACTTTACCACTAGACTGGAAGATCTTTAAAGAGAGAGACCACTCCCATCTCTACTCTCCATGCCTCGCGAAGCCTTATGCAGGGTCAGCTTCCTATACGGTGGCCTAATCAATGACAGATGGCAATGCCTTCTTGTCCCAATCAAGTGTTTTATTTCATGTTAAACACATAAATCCACAAATATATACTCTATGACCTTGAACGCAGCCACTTGTCACTTGTTTGGGTTGAAGTTATAAAAAAAGAAAGGGTGGGTTGATTGATTCTTTATCTTAATTACAAATCTTTTTACGCTTTTCTATGCCTATAATATTATATTATATACCTGAGATGTCTGCAGACAAGTACCTCTCAGTGGTGATTGAACATTCAACATCGAGCTCAGAGGAGCGACAAATGGCCTCATTATTCCTTATGGCATCTTGGAGAGGCAGCTGAGAAACAGGCCTCATTTTCTGTGCTTCCTAAGCAAAGCCACAGGGGCCCAGGTAGGTCTGGGGGAGGGGCTGAGGGCATAGAGCAACTTCCACATTAGAACCCAGAACCCTTTCGTGGTAGATACAGAAAGGTCTCGAAAGACTACCAAGCTTAGCCCTCTCTGGACAGATGAAGAACTAAGGCCTAGGATGAGAACACAGCTCCTCATGCCGGGGAAAGACGTGGAACTAAATAATTGATGTTTAAGTATTAATGACTTCAAATTCGTAGAACTTTAAACATTTAAACCTCTTTCATTCTTCCATCCATCTCATGAAAGGATTCCTCTCCACAGTATTTTTAAGGGGATCGTCAAGGTCCTGCTTATGTACCTCTGAGAAAGTGAACTTACTACCTTTCGAGTCAACCAATTCCATTGATGGGCAACTCTCACTTTTTAAAGAGTTTTAAAGCCAAATCTTGCCTCTTAGTAGCTTTTATCCATTAGACCTCTCTTCTGGGGACACATAGAATAAATTTGTTTCCAATCCACATGGAAGCTTTTAAGGTATTTGAAGACAACTGTCAAGCTATGTAGCCAGCCTACGCTAACATTCTCAATTCTTTAAAGAGATCTTCCTATGAAATAGGTTCTTCCCTCTCATTATCCAATTTACTTGTCAAGAGCTCACTCTGGCCTTTCAATGCTCCTTTCAAAATGTGGTCTATACCACTGCATCTGTAACTCCAGTTGAAGTGTGCCTCTTGGTTTCACCTCCTTTGTTCCAGTTCTTATACTTACGTTACTATGGCCCGATACTCTCTTAGTTTGTCTGTGGGCTCAGGTTGAACAAGTCACTTGAAAAAGCTTCTAATTCTTTTTCAGGAGTGCTACTGCAAAGCCACATTTTCCATTTAATTAGAAAGAACTTCTCCCAGGGATATTTACTTTTTGAGGGACATCTGCATAGTTTGGATAACATTATACCCTGAAGAATGGCTTCCTAATGGTTGATATTTAGACTCTGTGACCCCGAGGAGAGACAGGAGTTGTCCTTTACTACACTGTTCTTCCTTCTCCTACTCCTCCTGCCCCTGCACCCCCTTGTGGTGTTCCTGCCCATGTGCCCCAGTGATGGGAGAGCCCACAGAGGCCTTGCGATCTTCCAATCAACTCTTCTTTCCCAATGTGGAAACTCTGGTTCCAAAAACATACAATTAGCTATAAATCCATGGTCTCCCAAGTGGCCTTGAGTCCTGCATTGCCAGAGGTCATGGATTTTTACGGATATTTCATTAACACTAGAGGATGACCCTTCCTCGCTAACGATTGCCCAACATTTAATAAACACAGCCCAAGAGTTTCACAATCTGTTAACTTAAAAGTGGCAGTAATTAACCAAAAATGATAAATAATTAAGGTCTAATTACATGGTATCAGTCATTTCATTTTCCAGCCTGTGCGGTAAGTGGGTTTGAAATGCTGAGCAGGGCTCCTTCACCATCCTTCCGCCGTCATTGGAGTGGGGCTCCGGGATCGCTAGGGCCACACATGCCTTTATGGGGGAGATGAGACAAAAATTGGCTCATTATATCAGTAATTGGACTGTTTCCCTCAGCAAGGCACATTCACATGGAATGGTTTGCGTGCTTTGGGTTTGGAAGAAGAATAAATGGCCGCACAATTGATCCCTGGCTTCTCTGACACTGAGGAAGGGAAAGGCTGGATGGAGAACAGAGTCTGTAAGGCACAGAGGAAAAGCATGGCCTGAAAATAGAAGAGGCAGGGTATTGGAGCTGTCCTCCCATCTGCTGGGTGGCCATAGGCAAGATACCTCCCTTCTGTGGGCCTCTTTTCAGGGCATGTGTGAGTGCGGAGGGAAGCATGTTAAACAAAATGTTGGGGCACTCACTACCTGAAAGTTCCAGAAGATAAACATCCCCTCAAGAGGCTGGTTATAGGTGCCCAAAGAATCTGCCTTCATCTCTCGACTGGGTTTACTTCTTGTCTACCTCATTCATAGGTTGAATGTCCCCTTGTAGCTACAGGTGATTTCTATCACATTCTGAGGCCATGATCCTCCTGGTTCACATCCCTGAGGAAAGGTATGGGGAGATAGGTCAGCTTTATCAAAGAGAAAACCCATTAACGATGATGATGCCTATGATGGAGAAGATAAGCCCTGAACAGGAGCCTTTCGGGAGTGCTTTGTACATTTCAAGCAATTAGATGAAATGTATCACAGACCTTACCCCAATACAACCTCACTGTAAGACTATGGGATCCGACTGTTGTTGTTCCCATTTTACAAATGGAGAAACGGGTAGAGTGATTCATTCACACAGCTACAAAATGGTGGGCCTGGAGTTGGCACACCACTGGGTTCCTTCACAGATATGCACTGCAATTTGCAGAGTGTTTTTATATTCAGGACCTCACCAGGCCCTTAACAAGAATCCTGCAGAATGCGTAAAAGTATATCCATCCGCATCTCACTGGTGGATCTATAACCCCTGAGCAAGAGGTATACCCAGGCACAAGGCACAGCTACTTCTGCAAAATAAGGGGGTAGGTCATACTAGCAATTATTTTATTTATTTATTTATTTATTTATTTATTTATTTATTTATTTATTTTTAAGAGAGAGAGTATGAGCAAGTGGGGGCGCTGAGGAGGCACAGAGGGTAAGGGAGAGAGAGAGAACACCAGCAGACTCCCTGCTGAGTACAGAATCTGATGCAGGGCTCCATCCCATGACCCTGAGATAATGACCTGAGCTGAAATTAAGAGTCAGACGCTGAAACGACTGAGTCACCCAGGGACCCCAGACCTGCAATTTTTAAACTATGACCCTCAGATCCTGAAGATCTCTAAAGAGAGTTGCTCCAAGGAAAGGGGCGAGTCCATATGACGTTGGAAGCTCTCACCCCCAAATAAAGTCAGGATAACTCAGCTTTTATCAAATTTACATACTGGATTTTTATTTGTGACTTCTATTGGAAGTGGTGAAAAGAAGAAAAAAGTGTGGACACTCGAATATATTAAAGTCCTGTTAAGCTCCTGCTAGGAGTCTGGACATTTCTTGGGCTTGTCCATCAGGGCAGACTCCCTGGGTCTTTGTCTCACCCTCAAGTGCAGCAGGGAAGGCATATCTAGTACCTGGGGTTTACATAGTCAGCAAGCAGGAGAGTGGATTCTGAACTTTTCCATGATGTACCAGTGCAGATTGAGGGGAACTGGGGCCAAGTGGATTCTTGGCCTGGGTCTGGAGATCTTTCTCCAGGTGTTAGCCTAAATTGTGCTACGCTTTGTTTGATGTGCTTGGGTAGTTACAGACACCAGGACTGAGGCCAGGCCCCATTACAACTCTGCTCTAGGGCACAGAGAACATCATACTGTCTCTTTGGATTTCAGTTGTACCACATGTAATGATTATTTATAGTAATTTTATTGAATGCTTTGCATCCCCTCCTAGACCATGTCCCACAAGGGAGAGGGGCCCTGGCTGTACCAGCACTCAGCCCAGCACCCACAATTAGGTGATCAATAGCTTTTGTTAGGTACTCGTGGAAAGGGAGTGGGTTGTGCTGCCATATATGGTGTCCTTCTCAGATCTAGTCTTCTGAGAGAGTGTTTGGACTCAACTGAGTATGGATAATGATGAGGAGTTTCTTCTCTGGATGAGCAGTTAGTGACTGTCACGTCAGGGAGCTGAGGGGCAAACTTGGAACTGTGCTCCATCCTCATCAGGCAAAGGAAGAGGCAGGAACCCAGTTGCCGTCCACAACTGCGATGCTGTTATTCCTCTGTAGGAATAAGAAAGGATCATAGTTGTGGTCCGGAGAGGAGCAAGTTGTGGCTGCCCCCAGTGGATCCCCATCCCTCTCACTATGTCTCTGTCTCAGGCCTCCAGAGAAAAAGTCCGGGCATCCATCTGTCTGACACCTCCCTGGGGTCCTATGGCCCGCAAGCTGAAAGGCTCGGTTGCGTGCTATGCATCAGGGGGTGAGAAGATTGTGCTGCTTGAAGTAAACAGCATCTGTTGCCAGTTCATGTGAGGACTGGGGCTTGTTCCCAGAAAGGAAGTTAGGAAACACGTGGCTTATCAAGAAGCTGGGAAAGCCCACCACAAAGACCTCCCTGGCTCACCATCCCATGCCCTTGAGAGAGGGAGGCTTAGATAGTTTAGGATGCTATGGCTAGAGAAGTGGTGCAGAGAATCCCAGATGGCCCCAGGACCCCGGCTCTGCCTCTATTAAGAAGGTGTCGGGTGACCTTGGATGGCCCACTAGACTTCTCTGGTACAATATTTGTCAAATGAGAAGACAAAAGCTGGTTGTTCCCCTATCTTCTGGGAAGCTAATTAATAACTCAGCCTGGCAGAAAAAAAGAAAACTTCCCCACCCACACCCCTGTTCTCTCACTCTGCTACTGTCAGCCTTAGCTTCTCCCCAGGGGAGTGGGGCTGACAGATGGAAAGAAACAGGGAGCAAGGGGGGCTTAAGTCTATTTTTGGCTCCTGTTTGAAAGTTCTTCAAGGAACTTTGGGAAGAGGCATCCTCTGTTCTGCTTTCTAACTGCTCTACACTTCACGCAACTGCAAGGACATACTTTTCCAAGGGCTAAGAATATATGTGGCTACACATGTACCCATGTTTCCTGTCAACAAGTGTATATTGGCTTTAATTATCATTTAACTGTTAGTGCAAAATAAAGTTCTTTACGGTGGTATTCAAGACCTTTCACATTGTTACCTTCTAGGTTCCCCTTTTATGCTTCTGGGTCTCTCTCCTCATGGGGCTTTCCCCTGAATGGGAAGAGCCAGGCGAGAAAGCAAGTCATCACAAGATCAGCAATCAGCCGTGAGGGTGTGGCCTAAAAGCTGCTCCCTCCAGGAAGTCTTCTGGGATTTAGTCCTGATTTATCCTGTTGCTCCCATTGCTTTTTCCTTGTTGTGGTACTGATTATCCTGCAATGCAATTTCTGAGTTACCACATCTGCTGGCCAATGGTGAGCTCTATGATCACAGGGCCACATCTATCTTTATTCATTCCATGGTCCCTGCACTCACATAATCTTGACCATATGATGGGTTTGAAATAAATAGAATCTGTTCCTAGAGCTTTCCCCAAAGCTGTACCATCTGCCTCTTATCTTTCTGAATAAGCTTCACTTTTGCAAATCCATACACCTGTAAAAACAATTATATCCTCTCGAGGGAATGTTCATCTCATCCCACCCAGATTTTTATGTTGCTTGTACTAGCTCCCTCAATAGTTACCATATTCCAGGTAAATAGTCTAATGCAATCTTTTAAGTAAATATTGAAAGGAATAATAAAAATACAACTTTCCATTATTTCCACAGTGGTTTACATTGTGCAAAGCAGCTCATCTATTTTCTTACTGAGGCACCCAACCTGGTTTCAGAGAAGACCCTGATTTCCCTCAGAGACATTGGAATTTTATGGACCTATTTCTATGCATGTTCCAACTCCGTTGTCTCGCTGAAGAACTCTAGAGTTCTTCCCTCAGCACACTCCCCACCCTTGTATACCTTGATGTTGCTCCATTAAATATTTATGCTAAGATTCATTATTTGTCCATTAAATATTTATAAGCTTGGGAGCCCGTATCAGACAATATGTATTTCCTTCTCCTAGAATAGTCTGATAATGAAGTCCACAATCCATGAGTTTCTTCTGGGCAGCCTATATTTTTTCTTTTCTGTCCTGTCCCCAGAAGACTGGACTGTCCTTCACAAAGCCATTTTACTACCTGCCGGAGCTGTTCCTTGCCCCCTGCACACTCTTCAACAAGGGCAGATTATCTGCCTCTACAAAGTTTGGAAAAGGCAGATAGCCTGAGGTGCAATTTCTCATGTTTTTCTGGAAAAGGAGTGAGCTTCCTGTTTAGTGAGCTTTATGGTCTAAGCACACATGGCTTTCTGTGGTATTTAAGGACAGAATCTGAAAGGCAAGAGGGGGCTTTTTAGGAGGGGTAATGCTGTGGACAATGAGGGGGAGAACATTTTCCCTTCACAGGGAAAGTAGGATTTCTTTGGAGGAACTTCGTTGGGTCTCTACAAGGACTGGTGGATCTGAAGTCATCATTCCAACTTGAGGTTGTGGGACTCAATCTCTTTATCACCTAATTCCCCAAATGTTGCTTTCTTTATCCAACCTCCCCAGATTACATGGGGAGAAGAGCTCTAGACACAGTCTTCTGTTGAGTGTAGAAGAATAGCACTGAAGGGTATACACTGGGAAAGTGGATAGAACAGTGTAGACGTTTGGAGCTTGGGCACTGGGTTTGAAGCCTAGTCTCCTGCAGTCACTAGGTCACCAGTAATGACCATGTTACTGACATTCCCTGACCTGAGAATTGGGGGCTTACTATGTACCTCTCACTCCAGTAATCTCTTCACCTACGTGATCACAAGGAATCTTCCCAATGAGATGCCTTTTATCCCTGTTTTGTAGAAAACAGGTGCTTAGACTTTATATGACTCACCCGCATATGAGTGGCTTGTCAGAGGCAGAGCTGGGACTTGGATCTGAGCACTCTGATTCCAGAGTGCCCATTTCGGGCAGGCTCTGAGCCTTTTTGCCAATCGGTAGATCAAGATAATAATACTGACCTCATGGTTGAGAGAATGAAATGAGATAGTGTATTTATCATAATCCCTCATGGCGGAAGTAGAGTTTCCCAAAGAAATGGTAGCCTTTGCTATTCTCATTAATAATCAGAAACATGATAATAACATTTTAATTGAATAGGATGTCCCTTTAAATGGATTCCTGGCCTTTAGATTTGTTCAGGAAGGGTCTAGGCAAAAAGACCAGTCATTGATGAGAGTTTCGTAGAAGATATTTAAGTATTAATCAGAGGAACTTTAAGGTCCCTCATGCCCATAGTTCTATGATTCCAAGAATGAAGCACTGAGTAAGTAAAATAGTGTAAGTAATGTTACCTTGGCTCCCCTTCAGCAGAGGCATCCTTCAGGGAGGATGTTTGGTTCTAGAGCTCTCTTTTCTCCCCTTCTCCCACACAGGCTGCTCTGAGCACTCCAGTTGCTCTTTCCTTACCCAGGACTCACATCTTCCTGATCCAACCCACAGGGAAGTTGTTCTCAACCCTGGGGTTTATCCCTCTGCTTCCATTTCTCAGACAGAAGAGCTCTCCTGGATAAAGGTAGCTCTTCTGGATCCTGAAGCCCACCTGGTTTTGGAGTAATTGGTATAAAGATATTAATGAAGTAATTCCCTTCCAAATACTATGCTGGGTTTTTATGCATCTTCAGGCGTGAAGGACACCATTTGGGGGGGATTTTTATTCAACTTTAATTGTATGTGAGCATTTGCTTTATTTGGTGTATGTGATGGGTCAGTATATGCAATACAATTTACTGAACACCTATAATGTGCAAGGTACTGTGTTAAGTGTTAGGGATACAATAGTGAAAAATAAAAATTGATCATGTCCTTGAAGCTTATAGTCTAAAGGGAAAGAAAATACCCAATCATGGATTCTCAGGTGATACTAATCATGGCATTCGCTTGAATAGGACTCTAGAGAAACTTCAAATGTATTACCTTTCATTCTTCCCTTAGCAAATTTGTAAGTGGTGACTTTTAATATTTTTATCTTATAAGAGAGGAGACTCAGCCTCCTCCAACTATTTAGAGTTGAATCTCAAGAATCAGTTAATACATACCTTTGTTTTATTTTTTTAACATATTAATTTTATTTTATTTTTTCTGTGTTCCAATATTCATTGTTTATGCATCACCCAGTGCTCCATGTAATACATGCCCTCCTTAATACCCACCACCAGGCTCATCCATCCCCCCACCTCCATCCCCTCCAAAATCTTCAGTTTGTTTCTCAGAGTCCACAGTCTCTCATGCTTCATGTCCCCCTGTGATTTACCACAATTCACTTTTCCTTTCCTTCTCCTAATGTCCTCCATGTTATTCCTTGTGCTCCACAAGTGAAACCATATGATAATTGACTTTCTCTGATTGACTTATTTCACTCAGCATAATCTCCTCCAGTCCTGTCCATGTTGATACAAAAGGTTCAGTATTCATCCTTTCTGAGGGAAGCATAATATTCCATTGTATATATGGAACATACTTTCTTAATCCATTCATCTGTTGAAGGGTTTCTTGGCTCTTCCCACAGTTTGGTGATTGTGGCCATTGCTGCTATGAACATTGGGGTACAGATGGCCCTTCTTTTCACTACATCTGTATCTTTGGGATAAATACCCAGCAGTACAATTTAAGGGTCATAGGGTAGCTCTATTTATAATTTTTTGAGGAATCTCCATACTATTTTCCAAAGTGACTGCACCAATTTGCATTCCCAACGGTGTAAGAGGGATCCTCTTTCTCCACATCCTCTCCAATACTTGTTGTTTCTTGTTCTGTTAATTTTGAGCATTTTTTCACACTATATACAAAAGTAAACTCGAAACTGACAAAAGACCTCAAAGTGAGGCAGGAATCTATCAAAATCCTAGGGGAGAACATAGATAGTAACCTCTTCAACATTGGCCACAACAACTTCTTTCAAGACACATCTCCAAAGGCAAAGGAAACAAAAGCAAAATGAACTTTTGGGACATCATCAAGATAAAAAGCTTCTGCACAGCAAAGGAAACAGTCAACAAAACAAAGAGGCAACCCATGGTATGGGAGAAGATATTCCCACATGATACTACTGACAAAGGGCTGATATCCAAGATCTATAAAAAACTTCTCAAACTCAACACCCAAAAAACAGATAATCATGTCAAAAAATGGGCAGAAACATGAACAAACACTTCTCCAAAGAAGACATACAAGTGGCTAACAGACACATGAAAAAATGTTCATCATCATTAGCCATAAGAGAAATTCAGATCAAAACCACATTGAGATATCATCATACCTGTGTTTTAAACACTATCAACTCTCAACAACACCATAATGCAAAGGGATAGTGAGTATATGAGTATATGATGTTTAATTCTTTAGTGAGGAAAACAGGTCTTTTTGGTTCCCTAGTTAATGAGTTTATTTTCATTTTGACACATGCTAATCTGCCAGGTGTATGGTGGGGTTAAATGAGACAATGACACTATTAATAAGATGTCAATCTCCTCATAGGCTCCTTGCTCTACTAGTAAGTTCTCAAAAATATCAGTTCCATTCAATCTAACTGACTATTCTACCCCTCCACGCTGAAATGGGTGCCCTAGATGTTTTCACTTACTAGTCGCCTTTCAGTTGGAACAAGATTAGTGACTGAGAACTTTGACATCAGTGGAGAAGAGTGGTCCATAAGCCAGCAGCCTCAGCAGTGTCTGGGATATTACTTAAAATGCAAATTTTTAGGTCCCATCCCAGACCTACTAAATAGGGAACTCTCCTGTGTTTTAACAAACCCTCCAGGTGATTCTGATACAAGTTCAAGGTAAAGAACCACTGACCTACAGTTAAAAGGAGCCCATTTTTTCCTAAAACAGACCTTCTTATCCTCTCCTTTTGCCAATCTCAACTATTTCAATCCTTTAACAAATCAACAGGCATCAGAATTGTTGTGCCTTACAAAAGATGATAGAAGATTTTTGCGTAATGAAGGGTGCATCTCCATGATCACATTTAAGAGAGATCTTCATGGGATTCAAAACCAGCAGTCAACCCTTCACTCTTCTCTGTCCTGCAGGTTATCAGGAAGACATTCATCAGTCAGACCCATGTTTTCTTTAGATCCTCTGGTTCTACAGAACTTTAAGCGATGGTTTCAGTATCATGTGCTTTGCTTTGGGGTGAGGGTGAGGAGGGAGAGGTGAGAGAGCACAATGGAAGTGTCTTTCTATTCAGCCGAAATTGTGTAAGTTCTCAAGCTTCTGCACATTCTTCAGCCATGTTTAAGCAAAAGTATCCATCCAGGTGGTGGGTATTATGGAGGGCACGCATTGCATGGAGCACTGGGTGTGGTGTAAAACTATGAATTCTGTTATGCTGAAAAGAAATGAAATTTAAAAAAAAAAAGTATCCATCTCATCACACGGAGATACCTAAGTATTGTCTTGGTTATCATTGTGCCCCAAGCTTCTAGCATGATGCCAGACATAGCAAGTGCTCAATAAATAGTTGTGAATAAATGGATTCCACTATACTCTTTAGCTATTATGTTCAAGAAAAGAGCGGGGCGCCTGGGTGGCTCAGTGGGTTAAGCCGCTGCCTTCAGCTCGGGTCATGATCCCAGGGTCCTGGGATTGAGTCCCGCATCGGGCTCTCTGCTCAGCGGGGAGTCTGCTTCCCTCTCTCTCTCTCTGCCCGCCTCTCTGTCTACTGTGATCTCTCTCTGTCAAATAAGTAAATAAAAAATTAAAAAAAAAAAAAAGAAAAGGAAAGACCAAGAGCACATAAATAAGATGGTAAAGTTGTTCCTGAGAAGGAAAGGGATTCCTCAGTAGTTGCTAACCCCTTAAGACAAGTCAACCACTTTTAATAAATTCAGTAAATGTCTATCACCCAAATAAAATACCAACTCTAGAAAAGAAATGTCAGCAGAGAATATCATTTGCCTAATGTTGATTTATATAACTTATGGTATCTTCATTCCAATAAGGTGAAATTTTATCAAAGCTAAGAATTTAGCAAAGAATTATAGATTCTATTATCATAAAAACATGTTTCCTTAGGTTCTGTAAGAGCACAATAGTTTAGCAGGTATAATCTATCATACTTTAGGGAAAGGAAAAAATGGTAGGGATAAATAGGAACTTTTCTAGCTGGAGAAGTAAAAGAAAGCATCCACCACTCCCACACACAAATGTACCAAACATTCATACAAAACTTTTTTTTTTTTTAAGAAGAGATAGTTGCCAGGACTGATATTATTGAACAATCTAGATATCATATACATTCACATGGAATCTCCAGCCATGATACTACCAAGCTTTCTTAGCTAATGAAATGCCAAGGTTTGGGGACTTACCATGCAGAAAGGCCCCATGCAATGGGAGGGGTTGGCACTTGAAGTCAAATGGGCTCCAGGGTAGGGAAATGTAAGGAAATGAAATTAGAGGAAACAATACAAGGACTGCTCTTGAGATAATGGGCTCGCCTCTTATCGAGAACTAGGCTGATCATCATTGTCTCAAGTACATTCTTGGGAGCACCTCATCTTTCTTGGGATCATCTATAGCAAAAGTTGTCTGGTTTGTTGGATTTAGGAGACCCTTCCCCTGTTGGATAGCCAAATACACATGTGCTTAATAAAAGCTGATGAGAGGGCACTTGGGTGGCTCTGTGGGTTAAGCCTCTGCCTTTAGGCTCAGGTCATGATCTCAGGGTCCTGGGATTGAGCCCCGAATCAGGCTCTCTGCTCAGCAGGGAGCCTGCTTCCCCCTCCCTCTCTGCCTGCCTCTCTGCCTACTTGTGATCTCTGTCAAATAAATAAATAAAATCTTAAAAGAAATAAAAGCTGATGAGAAGCCCTGCAATAAAGAATTTTATTCACCCAGTGATTTTGAAATGTAATTGATCAATAAGAGCTTTGGCTTCTGTATAAACCTATCAACATTCTGTGGAACTATTCCACCAAATATACTTTTGGAAACAAACTGTATCCTTAAGATACTAATCTAAGTTTATATCCTTGGTAAAGGACCACATGTACTAGACAAGAGGGAGAATTGCAGATTCACCTGTTTGTATTCTTCATGTGCAGATACCTGAGAAAGTCAGAGCAGGTCCTGTGTCCTCCCCATGTTTGGAATTTCAGCATGGGTCTCACAGTACTTAATACTTAAGTTCTCAACACAGCTTGATATGAGTTTGGTAAGTGTAGGTCATGAAACAGAGATCATAGTATTTTCCTTTGCTCAAGAAACAGGTATGTTCCTGGAGCTCTGGCTTCTGCTTTTTAAAGTCATGGTAAGATGGATTTATTTTAGAGAATGGTGATTAAAACAGCCAAAGGGAAGGAAGGCATTAATTACATCTTCTGGAGGGAGAATAACACTTTGTTTCAGAAAGATGAAGATTGATAGGGAATAATGATTAATAAACTTGGAGAACACAGAGCACCTACTCTGTTGACGCATGGGAAGGGAAATCTGGATGAACAATGAACTTCCTCAGTTCTCTGTCATGTGTACATCCAGTGCCCTAAGATTGTCAAGATGAACAGAGACCCATTCTCCAAATCTTATAATATAGTGCCTGTATAAATTTGCCTGAAACCAAATATTTGACTTAATAAAAGAAATCATAACTGCCATAAAATTTAATATACACATTGACTTTATTTTTCTAATGAGTAGACTGGGAAGAAAGGAGGTTCACTACAGAAAGTTCATAGTTGATAATGAGAAGAATTGAGGAAAGAGATCTGGTTGGGTTTTTGTTGTTGTTGTTTTTGTTTTTGTTTGTTTTGTTGTTTTTTGCAATCATATCTGAGAGAACTAACTTTTTTATCTTCTTTGTGTGGACCCACTGAAAAAAAGAATCCTATGATTAAAACAACAACAACAACAACAAAAACCTTATGCTCCACCCATTGTTTTTCTAACAATAGAAGCAATGGCCATGCCATACCCTCATTAAAACTTTCTTTGCCCACCAGTGGAAGACATACAAAACTCTTGACTTAATGCCCCAAATCCTCTCCTAGTACCATCCTGCTCTTTTGCGGCTTTTTAAAATTATTATTTTGCATCCAAGATCAATTAAGTTCATTCTGTTTTTGTTATGTAGAATTTTTTTTTTCCTTGGTTCGTGGTATATGCATTGCCCAGAAAGCCCATGTGGTGACCCTCTCAGGCTTCAAGACTTGTCTCAAGTGTCCCCTCCTCTGTGAAGCCATAATATTTTGTAAGATTCACACCCTCCAACTAGAGGGTATTTTCTCTTCTCTATTTTATGTAGCTCTTTGAATATCCCTCCATTTTTTTTAACATCTTTAATTTTATTTTTTTCAGTGTTCCAAGATTCATTGTTTATGGGACTGGCTGGAGGAGATTACGCTGAGTGAAATAAGTCAAGCAGAGAAAGTCAATTATCATATGGTTTCATTTATTTGTGGAGCATAAGGAATAACATGGAGGACATTAGGAGAAGGAAAAGAAAAATGAATATCCCTCCTTTCTGGGGTCATCTCAAGCATTGACCAATCCAATCCAAATGGTCAATAACTGTTGGTCTGGAATAGGGTCCTGGAGGCCCCCTGCTGGTCTACAAAGTCTGAGGCACAGGGAGGGCCTGAGGTTGGCAAGGGCAGTAAGGAAGAGGCTAGTGATCTCTGAGAGTTTCAGAGAATCAGGTATTTATAAAAGTGTTCAGAGCATTTCAATATTTTATCCACATGTGTGGTCATCCCAATGCCCAACAGCTCAATATAAGTCTCTATGATTTATCAGCACATAAATTTGGAATTATTTACATGTCTGCCTTACCCATTAGATTGAGTAATCTTCTAGGACAAGACCCTGAGTCTTGTTTATCTTTATGTCTCCAGAGCCTAGCATGGCGCCTGGCATGGAACAGCCATATTGATTTCTAGGAAGAACTTAAGGGCTCTCCCTAAAGAATCAAGATGAAAGCATTTTTAAGGAGGAGGAGCCCTGAACTTGATTGGTCATATGTAAATTCACCCATTGAGCTGTTTCAAATTTTTATTTGCTTTAAGTGGGCCTTTTTTTTCTGTGATGTTTTAGAAATGAGTAATTATGGTTGTACCTCACTCTTTCATTTCTCCGTTCCTAGAATACTGCAGGCCATACCCCTAGTCGTGGCATACCACCTCTTAGTGGTAAGACGTGGGGATTGACTTTGACTGTTGCAGGTAATGAAATAGACAGGGCAGGTCCCATAGTCTGCTCTGATCTAAAACTATTTAGGACTAACAAGATTAGGAAAAAGAAACAGTAGAGCCCAGCTTACTAGAGTTTCAACATTGGGGTTTTAGGCAAAAGCCAGAGCTAACAATAGCATCATTTTGCTTCCTATTTTGTCAGGCACTTTGTGATGAGGAATTTAGGTTAGTATTTGAAGATTCCCAAGCTCCCTGGACATAATAGAGTTTAACACTACCTTAATAGCACCCAAATCTCACCCCAATTTCTCACATGGAATAGTATATATTGAAAGAATAAAGAAAGGAAGGAAAGAAGGAAGGACAAGAAGGAAAAGAGGCAGGCAAGTAGACAGAAGAAGAAAGCTGTCAGTTATCAGTGAGCTAATTCGCAGTGAAATGGGTGCGTGCGTGTGTGTGCTTGCATGCACGCACGTACGTGTGTGTTCAGAGAGTGCTTTAACAGCTACTAAGCTAGATCTGGTTTTGGAAAACAATGAAATCTTTGAGGAAAAAAAAGAATCCACACCCCCCCTCACCCTGCCGAGAAACAGAGCGTTGATATTCCTCTCAGAATCTAGAAGCTTTAGTTCTGGTACAGGGTAGTGTTTCTTTCACAAATAATATTTTCAACATCATAGCCCTTGGGTAGTGTGGAATAATCCAGATGTCTCATTTTCAGGTTGGCGATGCATCCCCTTCCATGCAGAGCTAAATGTGGGGCTACTAAAGTGATGTTTCCAAGCAATATCCCGCTAACCTGGTTGCTTTGCAGAGTTGGCTCTGGGGCATGGGGATGCCACACTGCCCTAGAGCTTCAGAGGGGCAGAAGTCATTTACTGAGCTATTAGTAATGGAACAAAGAGGAAAAGAATCCAGGTATCTGAGAGTGCACGCACAGGAAAGTTGGAGCTGGATTAGTACTTAAAGGGTTTAAAATTTAGTCAGAAAAGTAGCCATGCACAGCCATAATTCCAGGTAGATCCTAGAACAAATCCGAATAATACGGTAGAGAGAAAGAGAGGAGGCATCTCAGATTTTTGGAGGGTGGGGCGAAGGAGATTAAGAAAGGACATCAAAGAGGTAGGAGCATTTTGACTTCAAAGATGCAAAGATTTAGCATGAACTTTGAAGAATAAGAGGATCCCGGTAAGTGATAACTGGTGAAAAGGCCATTCTAGGTGGAAGGAACAGCATGAGTTAATGCATGAAGCTTGGAAAGTGGAAAATATGCTTCAAAATTCATAATGATGACTTTGATTTGTACAGAGAATACATGCTAAAGAGAGCAGGAGCTATTTTGAATGGCTTTTCTTTCCTTTCCTTTCCTTTTTTTTTTTTTTCTTTTTAGAAGAGTGACAAGATAAGAACTATGTGTTAGAAGGTCTGGAAGCCTACTCAACATACAGGTCTGGAAACCAAGGCAAGTCTACAGTAATTACTTGTAATGATGAGGAGATTAGAGATTTCTCAAGCTATACATCTATGTATCTCTGTATCTGTCTGTCTATGGAAAGAATTTATTACAACATAGGAAGGTGGAATACTGAGAAAAATGGCAGGTCACTGTAAGGTAGCAAAAAGAGAAGTGATTTTAGAAGAGTGTTGTTTAAATATCAGCTTACTTTAACCTCGTAAGTTTTCGCACCCTCGTTAATAAAATAAAGATTAAAAAAAGAAACATTTCTCGGGGTTATTTTGAAAATGTTAGCATGTGACACCTGGGCTATAATAGACAATTAATTAGTTTTGCTAAACATCAGCTGTTTGAAGCTTATCCATTGAAGATATCAGTATTAGTGAGAATTACACAGAAATTATTCACTATCCAATTCATTCCATCCATTCTTTGCAAATGAATTGGAGACAAAATGAGTGTGAAGTTCAGTTCTTCAAGACTCAGGATACTCTGTGAGAAGTCCACCAAAAGGTTCTTGGAAGCAAATAACATCATGGTGCGGAAGGGCTTGGAGAAGACACCCGAGAGCCCATGTTTTCACAATTGACATGTCTGGAGCCCTTTTGGTAATCATTGAAAATGTTTTTGGATAGCTCCATTTGATTCTCCTTTCAGGTCCAGACATGAGACCTTTTAGTTCTTAACCAACAAAGATCCAAATATGTCTGTCCTTAATTAGACTAATGAGGCTTTTGGCTTCTGCTTTATGACAGTAAATGATTTTGCCCTTTTGGTGACAGGTCCTTTAGGGAATGAACTGAAGACTTGTGTAACAATGTCTCCGATGTACTAGGTCATTAAAAATAGTTGTCCAACTATGAAATTAGTTATTGATTAATATTGCAACAGGAAGATCATTGCATTATGAAAGAAAGGGAAGTTACATTATGCTCTTGGCCATGACTTACTGAGAGTTTTAAACATGGAAAGTGTGAAATTATTGCTATTTGGCAAGAAAAAAATGATTGTTCAACTACTCCCATGGATTTGAGAGGTCTCAATGGTCATCTCCAAGAATGCTCACCTGGAATCTCAGAAGGGCATGTGTATGTATGTATGCACATGAGAAATACCTAGTCCCATTCTGCCCTACTTAGAACTAGGTCCTGGCATTTATTTTAGTACCAAAGTATTTTAGAATCTGAATTTTCCCATCATTCTCTGCATCACCACAAAATAGTATATATTTCTGTGGTACATTGTGAAATGTTCTCTAGAGCGATGTTCTAATTTTCAATAATAGGATTTGCTGTGACAAAAAGGGCTTTGAATGAATTTCCATGGGAGCAGTAAAGAGGGAGTAAGGAATGGCCTGTGAAATCAGGAAGGCTTTTCCCAAGGTGGCAACATTTGAGCTGGGCTTGGACAGGTTAAAAAAAAAAAAAAAAGTTGCCTGGGAAAAGGTACCAAAGAGCATTGAAGTAAAGAGAATAGCATTAATCCATCCATCCAACAGATAGTTGCAATAATGTGGAAGTATTCCAACAGAAGTCCAAGAGCCACCAGGGCACCTAACCAGGGGACTTAAGCCTCAGTGATGAGGGAAGTTCTTCCTATGTAGAAATAAGTCAGGTAAGGGGTGTTGAGAGAGGGGCCTTGTAGGAGAGACATCAGCACAGGGAGGTCCAAGGGTGAGAGAGAATCTATCTTGTCTGGGAAAGTGAGATTCTGTCAGCAAGCTTAGAGCATGCCATATGGGGAAGTAAAGGATGCAGGATGAGCTGGGAGTAGCATTGGAATGACAGAACATTAAAGGTTTTGAAAGTCATGTCAAAGAATTTAGATTTTGTCTTAATGGCAATGAAATGTCATTGAAGAATTTTAAACAAGAGAGACAGGAAAAATACATCAGCAACTATAGGGATAATAGATTAGAACAAACAGAGTAGGGGCGGGTTGACCATTGAAGAGATCTTCTGAGTCATCCTATGAGGTGAGCGATGACAATCTACTGTAAATGGTAGCGGTGGGGTAGACACATGTGATATACGGAGGTGGAAGCCACGGAGTTTGTATGCCTATGAAACAGAAGAGCCTGCTGTGTATGGAGAATGTCAGATGGCTCATTATGGACTGAGCACAGGGTGCATGAAGGTGTGTGAGGAGAGAGGATCTTGAAAAGGCAAGTTGGAATCAGACTGTAAAGGCTTTGAATGTTCTGGGGAGCTTGGCCTTATCACTAGGATTTACGAGCTGTGCACTCTAACTCCCCATGTCTTGGTAACCTAAACTGTTCTAAACATCTATTATAGGATTCCAATTTCATTAGCATTTTAACACATTACCACATTTTCACCCTTGAGCGGCCAAGCATGGTTATGTCTTCATATTGGAGAGTAAGTCATAATCAGACAATCCAATACTTTCCACTCCATAAGGTTATTTTCTCGACATTTCCCATCGTGTAATCGCCAGCTATCTGCTCAGTTCATGTTGAGGTTTCACTCACCTGCACTGGCAATTTCCATACTGTATCAATGCCCTGCAGAGTGCTCAGTGTGGGATTACAGAGGGCTAGAGCTAGAGGTGATTCTCCCGAACCATCTTATTCAATCTCTTCATTGTATGGTTGGGATTCAGGGTATTGAAATGATTGGTCCAGGTAAATGATGACTATTTCAAGCCCAAGTAAGACTCACCCAGGTCTTTCTTCGAGCCACAATTCCTGGGCAAGATAGTACATGCCAGGTTCTTCTTGGGACAGCTCTCCACTCCTTGTCTAATTATCTGGGGTCATGGAATAAGTCTGGTGGAATTTTCTTTGGGGAGTTTTCCACCATTTTATTTTGCTGTCTACCTTTCTGCTCAAAGTACTCATACACCATTATCTTGAGATGGAAGAATTTTAAATGAGTGCTTGAACCCTTCTGGGGAGAATGGGCTGAGCTGTTGAAGAATCACAATTGTCATTAATGTTGTGGAGACCGCTAAATGTGCCGGCCACTGAATTAGATGTTTTCTGCTGTTATTAACACGTAATTATTACAATAACTCTCTGCAGTAGGTACTATTAATTACCCACTGTTATAAATATGGAAACTGAGGCTTTATCAACTGACCCTATGTTCAATTGTGACCAACTGGTCGATGCCAGGATTTGAACCTAAACTGTTGGATAATTAAGCCTTAACCATGCTTAACCACTATAGAGTTCTTTTTTTAAAAAATTTTATTTATTTTTAAAATTTCTTTTCAGTGTTCCAGAATTCATTGTTTATGCACCACACCCATTGCTCCATGCAATACGTGCCCTCCATAAAACCCACCACCAGGCTCACCCAACCCCCCACACCGCCTCCCCTCCGAAACCCTCAGATTGTTTTTCAGAGTCCACAGTCTCTCATGGTTCATCTCCCCCTCCAATTTCCCCCAACTCCCTTCTCCTTATCTCTCCATGTCCTCCGTGTTATTCCTTATGCTCCACAAATAAGCAAAACCATATGATAATTGAATCTCTCTGCTTGACTTATTTCACTCAGCATAATCTCTTCCAGTCCCGTCCATGTTGATACAAAAGTTGGGTCTTCATCCTTTCTGATGGAGGCATAATACTCCATAGTGTATATGGACCATATCTTCCTTATCCATTCGTCTGTTGAAGGGTATCTTGGTTTACCACCTTACACCAGTTAGAATGGCCAAAATTAACAAGCCAGTAAACAATGTATGTTGGAGAGGATGTGGAGAACACTGTTAGTGGGAATGCAAGTTGGTGCAGCCACTTTGGAAAACAGTGTGGAGATTCCACAAGAAATTAAAAATAGAGCTTCCCTATGACCCTGCAATTGCACTACTGGGTATTTACCCCAAGGTACAGATGTAGTGAAAAGAAGGGCCATCTGTACCCCAATGTTCATAGCAGCAAGGGCCACAGTTGCCAAACTGTGAAAGAACTATAGTGTTCTTTAAGATTATACCAAAAGCATTCAAATTGAACAAAGTGTGAAAAACTGAAATGCTGATTTCATCTCATCACACACTTGCATTCGCATCTGCCAATTTGTTGATATTTGAAACTTATCAGGATAATATTTTTTACTCCCACAATATTTCTATCTTTGGAATTGTTTACCTCGGTGAGCCTTCAATAATAATTGGAAGATCCCTTGAAGTTGGGGCTGGAGTGGCTGTGCCAGCCTGGGCCATCTCTAAGTCCTGGAGGAAAAGGCAGTTTGCAACAAAATAGGAAAATGCAGCTAGCCTGGGCTGTGACCTCAGGGAGAGCAGCCTCCTTGATTCCTGGTGGCTTTCAGTTTGTGGGGACACTCCTTTATAAGGCCCTTTTGAATTTCATCTTAGTAGCTTCTGTGGGATATCTCAGCCTATTGCCTCTTTGTTCTAGAAAGGTTTGCCAACTCATCTGAGACATGCCGTTTCCTGAACACTGGAGTCACATGGGACCAAACTGGCACCAGGAGCCCTCCTCAGTGGCTTTAGGGAAGGGACCAATTCTTAGAAAAGGTATTTGGGGCTGGGGCATCCAGCGTGTTTGTCCAACCTCACATGAGCCTGGAAATGGAAAAGAATTGACATTTAGCATATACCAACTGCTGCTGGAAACACAGATACGGATAATTTATCTACAAACAACATTAAAAAGATAGGCCTCCCTCTTCAGGAATATTCCGAATATGGGGGAGATTGATAACAATATTCATTAATTATCCTTTATATTTGATGTTTTCTCAGACATTTTTCCTATCTCTCACAATAATCTTGCAAAATAGATAGGTGGTATTTTTATTTTATACACGAAGAAACTGAGGTTCAGGGAGGAAAAGTAACTACTTGAAGGACAGGCAAATATTAAAAATAAGAAACACTATCCTAATAAGCTTCAAACACCAGGACATTGGTAGACAATACCGATGTTAATGCAAATGTGTAATGACATCAGTATTTCGGTGTTCAGTGCCTTGTACTGGGAATGAGTAGCACGAGAAATTTTGTCCATGCTTTATCTGTAAAGATAATTATTCTTTCATATTGTAATCTCAGCTTCTGATCTGTTTTTACCTAGGGAAAAGCAGTTAATAGATTGAAAGTAGATGCTTTATGCAGTCACATTATTCACGGTCTGGCTATGACTGCCAGAATTCCAAGCCTACCTGGTAATCCATTACCTCCACATCTCATGCCCATTAAGTAAGAACAATAGCTGACATATACAGGATATTTATTACGTGCCAGGCACTTTTTCTGAGTTCTGTGACTTCAGCTGAGCTAACCCCTCACCCCCAAAACCACCCTCCAAATTCCTCCCCTGGGCCTTTATCATACAATCTCCTTTATACCCACCATTTTTCTTCTAGAACATTCCTTTCACTCTCTTGCCTTACCTGAAGTATGTCTGTTCCCCAAGGGCATTGTATCCTTCATGACTTTATCGAGAAGGCAATTTTTCTCTCATGTGTCACATACTTCCAGACGGGTAGTTGGGGAGTAACTGGATTCCTTCCACCCATTGACACTCCCTGTCTTTCACAAAAGTTTATATTCTTGGAAAGTCATTAACTGCTTCTTGCTTCCTCATTGTGACTATCTACTGACACTCTTGTCTGTCCCTAATCTAGCTCCTGTGTCACCGTCACTCTGTACGCCATTGCCCATCCTCATTCTTGAAACTGTCAAAATCCAGATGACTGGTGCATCCAGCATCCAAACTTCTATTTCTTTTTTTTTTTTTTAATTTCTTTTCAGTGTAACAGAATTCAGTTTTTGCACCACACCCAGTGCTCCATGCAATGCGTGCCCTCCCTGATACCCACCACCAGGCTCCCCCAACCTCCCACCCCCCGCCCCTTTAAAACCCTCAGGTTGTTTTTCAGAGTCCATAGTCTCTCATGGTTCATCTCCCCCCCCAATTTCCCTCAACTCCCTTCTCCTCTCCACCTCCCCATGTCCCCCGTGTTATTTGTTATGCTCCGCAAATAAGTGAAACCATATGATAATTGACTCAAACCTCTATTTCTTGACCTTATTTACCTCCCATGAACTTCTGTTCCACTCTGCTCCAGACATTTGGTCCCATGGTCATAACTTAGATCCACATCATTTGAAACCATGTCCTCTTCACCACCTCTAATGCAGATGTTCAATCATGAGTCTCACTGTCTTTCAGTCCACGGACCCTGCCGCTTTAATACCCCTCCATCACAAACTCCCACCTTCACTTCATTTCTTATTGAACTTGGATTCTGTGGCCATGACTGTAAGCATCATATCATAAAAGGTCTCGTGCCCTGGCTCCTCACTCCCTCACCGTGGGTGATATCTAGACAAAATGGATTATAAATACCCCTCAGTGCCTATGTACAAATCTAAGGAAAGCCACAGTGTCAAACCTCACATGTACCGCAATGCCTGGGCTACAATCCTTCTATGATTCTCTAGTCAGTTTGCTCCCGTGGACACAGAGACAGGTGCATTCTTTAGGATAGACTCACCCTTCAGGCCAGTCAAGCTTCACCAGCACATAACAAAGTGGAAAACATCCTCCAAATTTGTCAATCCATCTATGCATAATCCTTGTCTTCTCTGTCCCCCTGTTACATACAAGAAGGGCTTCTCCTTCCTTTACATTAGAAGCTAGCCACCCCCCACTCCTCATAAGGTCTCTTATTTTCTCTCTTCTCACTTCCTCACCACTTTTCACCCCTTTATCGACCAGAATCCTGGGTCACCTGCCTCTTCTCTAGGGGTCCATTCACTCCCTATGCAAATGTGTCCCCCCATCCCCTCTGTCTGTTCAACTTCTCCTGGATTCCACATTTATCACTTATGCCTCCCTTCTTATCTTACTGTCATATCCAAGGTCACAAAAAAACAGTCTACCCATGCCACGTTCACTTTCTCAACTCCCAAGCCAGTCCACAGTGGTGTTTCCCCAGTAGTCCACTGAATGTGCTCTTGTCAAGGCCAACAATAATCAACTCAATTTTGTCGAATGCCATGACTACTTTTCTGCCAATGTTTCATTCAGTCTCTTAGCAGCCTTAATCAAAGTTTCACTCCTTTCTTCTCAAACTATTCTTAATAATCCTCTCCTCTCTCTTTCTGCTTTTTCTTGGTCTTCTTTTTATATTTTTCTTCCTCTACCTGACATCTAAATGTTGGAGTGCCCCAGGGCCTGTGCTCCTTCTTTCTCCATAAACTTTGCTTAGAGAAGTCTATCCATTTTCATTGCTTTAAATGTCATCTATATGCTGATAACTTCTAAATGTGAATTTCCAACACAAATTGTTCCTTGAACTCTAGATTTGTATATTTGCCTAGCTGACATAACTTTTTAACATATCCATGACCTTAAAGAATCTTCTTTGTGCTCTGTCCATCCATCTCATTAAATGGCAGTACCATCATCCAGTTGTTCAAACCCAAAATGTCAAAATTATACTGGAGTCTTTGCTCTCTTTTTGACATCCAATTTTTTCTGTCATTTCTATTCATGAAAAGTACTTCATATCTGTAGACTTCTGCCTGTCTTTTTGCCACATTATCCCAAGTCCCCATGCTGTCTTTCCTGGACTACTATAATGGCCATTCCTACTCTCACTGTCACCAAATCTCTTCCTCATAACTAGAGGAATGCCTTAGTTACATAAATATTGCAAAGTCAGTCTTCTGCTTTAAATGCTCCAGTGGCTTCCCTTCATACTTAAAACAAAGCTCAGTACCTTCCAAGCCTACAAACTTGACACTCCAGCCCCCACTTACCCAACACTGTCTTTTGCCCTTCCTTCCTTGCTCCAAGACCACAAAGAAAGGCTTGGACATAAGAATAAATACAAGGGATTCACCTGGCAAAGATGAACTCTTCTGTTATTTCCCTTCATAAATTCTGTCCATTTTCATCATAGCACTTACAAGTTAAAGACTGTTTGTTTACGTACTTATCATCATAGTCTCTCACTAAATTGTAAGCTCCATGACCTCAAGATTTATGTTTGTTTTCATCACTAATACATACCAGCAAAACGATAGCTGATACTTTATAAATAACCATTGAATACATGAATGTTGCTGGACAGTAATTATCAGATTCATATGTAGATAAATGACATATTTGATGTGTGAAGAGTTAGTGTTTAGATTGTACTTTGGATAACCCCAAAATACATTTTGAGTGAATTTGAAGTTTTATGTGACCAATACTATTGTAAACTATCTAATATATCAAAAGCATAAACACTGTTACTGGTGGCTTAACATACTGTTACATTATGCTTGTTAACACATTCATCAGTAGCTTATAGAGCATACTTACCAAATTCTAGGAACCGGGCTAGATACAAAGTTGAAAAAAGAGGACTAACACATTCCTTGTCCCAGGTATACTAGTTGGAGAGAAAGCAAAGATGCACTAAAAGACAAACAAGTAAAATGCAGAAAGAGCTCTGTGATTTGGACTTTTAATCAGGTCCCCTTTGATGAAATAGGAATTAGAACAAGTGGTCCCAGGTACTTTTAAATGCAAATATTGTCATCATGTACTAAAAGCAGCACTTTAAAACCAGAAAACAGAAATACAAGTCATACTGTCTTGTCTCAAGGAATTCATATCCTGGAGAAATTAACTCTAGCATTCTTATTATATTAATCTGCACTCCAAATAGAGGATGTATTTCTGTTTTTATCCATAACATTGCTGCCAGATTAATAAGAATTTTCAAGATGTTAATGGATTGATTTCAGCATAATTGTAACTATATTAATTCGGTGCAATTACTTCTCAGTAAAATTTAAATGAAGCTAAATTGAAGAAATTAGAAATATTTGAAATCTCTAGTTGGAAGCCCGGAGGCATTATAACCTTGTCTACTCTCATCTCAGAGAATTTGTAACCGAGCTCTGGGAAGGTGGCGGGGACTTTTCCTGTAAGCTGAAGAGTTTCAAACCCTAATTTGGATTTAGCAAAATGATCGGGAAGGAAATACTAATACTAATACTAATACTAATACTAATACTAATACTAATACTAATACTAATACTAATACTACTAATAATACCCCTGAACTGCCTATTGGGACAAATGTGCCCAATCAATCATTCAACCCATTTTTAGTGCCATATTACAGATGGCCACAAGAAAACACCCAGATGCAGGGAAGCTAATATGGGTTTGTAGTGGAAGCTATAGGGAAATTAGGATAAAGCTTTCAAAGTGCAACGTCTTTAAGGAACTTTACCTAGAAGGATAACATGATGTGATTAGAAATGCTCTGGGCCCCAGTTAGAGGATCAGCTCTGCCGTTCCTTAATGGTTCACCTTTGGACAGGCCCCTTTGTGTCTTGTTTCATTTTTGTAATGATTCTTGCTCTTCTAACTTTGCAGTGCAATTGAGAAGACCAGATGAATGTGGAAGCCCTTTTGTCAACAATTAAAAACTTTACAAATTTAACTAAAGGGGATGATTGGAAAATTCCTTCAGAATCGTAATTAAATCAGTAGGAGGAATCTAGTAGCAGGACTTCTTTTATTTTTTTAATTTCTTTTCAGCATAACAGAATTCATAGTTTTTGCACCACACCCAGTGCTCCATGCAATGCATGCCCTCCATAATACCCACCACCTGGCTCCCCCAACCTCCCAC